>VZQC01000897.1:486540-664728 GCA_009823505.1 Rhizomys pruinosus | reverse complement strand
TCTCTCTCTCTCTCTCTCTCTCTCTCTCTCTCTCTCTCTCTCTCTCTCTCTCTCTCTCTCTCTCTCTCTCTCTCCCTCTCTTCCTTTTTCAGGGTCTTGCTATATAGCCCAGATGGATCTGGAACTTATTGTATGTAGCACAGACTAGCCTTGAACTTTCAGTCCTTGAACTTTCCTCCTACTTCTGCCTCCTGAGTTAGGATCAAAGGCATGTGGCACCATTAGTCTTTGCCATTCTGGACTGTGAGGAACGTGATTGTTTTTAAAATAAAAATCTGCTGGGTGTGATGGTGCAGACTTTCAGTCTTAGCACTCCAGAGAGGAAGGAGGATTGTAAATTGGAGACTAGCCTGACCTACACGAAGAAAGAAACAAAATTGACTGATTAGCCGAAAAGCAGAAATCAAATCCTGTCACTCTCTTATTTCTAACTCCTCATGGCTTCTCAAAGTGTCTGGAGACAGGCCTGTCCCCCGTGCTGGCCTCCGTGCTGGCCGCTCTGCCCACACACACCTGTTCCTCCAGCCTCTTTCTTCCTTCCTTCACAGAGTGTTTTCAGTTTTTCATTAAGCACACCAAGGCCATCCCTAACTCAGGGGCTTTGCATGAGCTGTTCTGCCTCCTAGAATGTCTCTGACAGCTTTAGTGGCCCCTCTGGAGAAGGTTCCTTCACCTTCCAAGTTTCTAGCTTACTGTTCCTTGTCAGAGCAAACTGTTAGTGGTCTCAGCTCCTTTTTCACAGTAGAAAAATTTCGAGTCCTTACTTTCCTTCCCCTCTAGATTTTGAAGTTTCATAGCTGCCTGGATCATTGTGAATGCTCAGTAAGAACTTTCTCAAAGAATGCACAAATGGATAAATCCTTCCAGACTTCCAATGGTACTAGACTTTCCCCATATTTTCTCAAATGCTATTGTCTATCCATAAGTGCCTCCTTGTGCTTCTAAAACTAGAAGATGCCTCATCTCCAAGGAGTGGCTGGATTCCCCCAGGTGATTTTAGTCAGCTGGTATGCTTTGGGGTGCTCTGATAGATGGTGTGACTCATGAGTATGTCATACCGAGCACAGGTGTGTCCACTGGAGCAAATTAGAGGCCCATCAGAGATTTTCTGTTGTTGCCATAGTGAATCTCAGGCTGCAACATGCTGTGTCAGGGAAAGAGACAGAGCCTCTCTCTCATCTGAGCTAGTAAGATTTTCCACATGGCTCTGTTGTGTTATACAGTTTTAACCTAAGAGTCATGGAAGATGTAACTTGAGGAAATCTTAGATTACTCTTCTTATGGGAAACAAACCTTGTCAGTTGAGATAGATAGATAGATGATAGATAGATAGATAGATAGATAGATAGATAGATAGATGGATGATAGATAGATGATAGATAGATGAGTTGAATTGTATAACCTTCCCCAAATTCATATATAGGAGGTCCTAATTCCCAGTCGCCCAGACAGTGACATTCTTTGGAAATACAGTCTTTGCTGAACCAGCTAGTTAAGGGCATGCTGAGATACACTGAGCCCTAATTCAACACAACTAATAGCCTTACAAAAAAGAGGAATGGGTATTGAAGTGATGGCTGAGTGGTTAAGAGCACTGGCTGCTCTTGCAGAGGACCCAGGTTCAATTCCCACCACCCACAAGACAGCTAACAACCGTCTAACTCCATCTACGGGGGGATCCGATGCCCTCTCTGACCTCTGTGGCCACTGCATGACATGGGGTACACCTGTCTACATGCAGGCAATACACTCATACACATAAGATAATAAATAAATAAATAAATAAATAAATAAATAAATGCAAACACACAGGAATGACACTGTGTAAGGACAGAGGAAAAGATCTACCAGCCTAGGAAGCCCAGAGAATAACAGCAAGCCACCAGAAGCCAGGGAAGAGAACAGAGCAGTCAGTCTCCTCGTGCTCAGAAGGAAGCAGCCCTACCAACACCTTTACCATGAGCTTCCAGCCTCCAAAATTGTGAGGTCTTTCTTGTCTGAACTACTTAGTCTGTAGTACTTTGTTACAGCAGCTTTAGGAAACTCATACAGACTTTGGCCATGTGAGGCCATCTTGGACAAGTGGATTCTACATGCTGAAGGTAAATCCTCTGACCATCTAAACAACACCCATGACAATTATTTCCTTTTTAGATAGATAGAAAGAATATGGTTCTCAGACTGGGAGGTCTGGGGTGTGGTCTTGGCACCTTCCCCTCTCTGGCTTCAGTCTGGGAGGTATGACCCCTTAGTTCCCTCTCTCATCGTCTGTTATTCCTGTGCTTTTTCTCCCTGTGAGCATGATTCCCACCAAATATAGCAAAACTTCCCAAACCAGTGCCAAAGAATGCTCACCTAGCACTTGAGTTATCAGAGGAGGGCTGCTGAGGTGCCTTGCACTTGAATTTGAATAACGTTATGTGCTTTCCCTTCCTCTCCTTTCCCAGTAACAGACGCTTCTTTGTTTTTCCCACCGCATGTTAGAATTCAGTTTTAAGCCATCTCAAAGTGGCTTCCTGAACCTGGCGATATCCCTCGGGAGTCATTTGATTACACATGAGGGCACTTTTAGTTGCCACGGTGGAGTGAGGGGAAGGGTGTGTCATATTCAGTGGTAAGAACAGGGTGCTAGGAATCCTGTGGCATGCAGGCAGGTTCTGCAAATTGAAAACTGTCCCACTCAAGTTCTAATCGTTTGTCTGCTGAGAAACACTTCTAAGGTGGTGCTGAGGAAATGTGAACTCAAGGTCAGCAGATGCTCTCCTTTTATAGATTTATTTATTTAGGGTTGCTTTTGTTTTGCTTTTTGAGACAGTCTTGTGAGGCTGGCTGTGAACTCATGAGCATCTCTCTACCTCGAAAGCGGTAGGATTGCAGGTGTGCACCACCAGACTCGGTTTGAGATTACAGACTGGTGTGTGTGTGTGTGTGTGTGTGTGTGTGTGTGTGTCCCAAAACTTAGCGGCTTCAAATAACAGGCTTATTATTTTCTGAAGTTCTGTGGGCTGATGCTTCAGGTAGGTGGTCCCACCTGGGGTCCCTTACATTGCAGCAGATAGTTGGTGACAGGGCTGGAGTCAGCTGAGGGATCAACTGGTTTGAGTGTCCAAGATGGCAGCTCGCTCACACATGGGTGGCTGTTATATTTGGAGGTCATCAGGTAAGACTCTTGTTTTTCCAGTCCAGACCATTTTTCCTGCATTACATATTTGATCATTTCCTTAACTACCATTTTCTCTCAGCAGAAATGATTGTTTATTGGGCTTTCTGATTTGTTCTTGTGATTTTCTTTCTTTTTTTTTTTTTTTTCCTTTCTAGTGTCCCGTTTTTGTCTTTTTGAGACAGGGTCTCCCTATAGCCGCAGTTGTCCTGGAATTCACTGTAGACCAGGCTGGTCTTGAACTCACAGAGATCTGCTTGCCTCTGCCTCCTGAGTGCTGGGATTAAAGGCATGGGCTGACATACTTGGCCTTAGTGTCCTTTTTAAAATATATATTCTCAGGGATATTTCCTTAACTTTTCTTGCAATGCTGCTGTACAAATTTTGAAGTTCCAGCTCTCATATTTTTATTCCAGAAACTTTCTTACCCTACTTACACTATTTCATATATCCTGTGGAGACATGTTTTACTATTTCTCAAGACACTAATTTGTTTTCCGTTGCTTCTGATGAACAGTTCTTTTTTTTCTGTTTCCTTCACAAATCCTTTTTTTCCCCATTTCATGACTTGATTCTCAGTTCCATTGGACATTTTCTTCGGTGGACATCCTTGACAGCTACTCTAGGAAAGGGCCTGAGCCCACATGTGGTGATGCATGCCTGTGATCCCAGGCAAGAGACTCAGAAGTGCAAGGCCTGCCTGAGCTACACAGTGAGATCCAGGCTAGCTTAGGCTGCAAAGCAATACTCTGTCTCAGGAGGAAGAGGAGGAAGAAGCAGCTGAGGACTTCTGTGTACATGGTACATGGGTGGGATTTGTTTTACCGTCATAGAGTGTCTTCCAGTGTCAATGCGTGCATACGTAGGTTTTACTTTTTTCTGGAGTGGGCCAGTTTCTGTAGGGAAAATTCTCTGTCTCCTGTTGTTCTAGTTTGCTTTTCCATTGCCGTGACAAAACACACTGACCACTACCAACTTGAGGAGGAAAGGGTTTATTTGGCTTACATCTTTCAGGTCACAGAGTTCTTAACTGAGAGAACCCAAGGTAGGAACTCAGGGCAGGAACCTGGAGGCAGGAGCTGAGACACAGGCCATGGAGTAACATTGCTTACTGGCTTTACTGGCTTGCTCCTCTGGCCCATACCCAGCCCGCTTCCTTATACTGTACACAACAACCTGCCCAGGGTGGCACCACCCACAGTGGGCTGCTCAACAATCAAGACAGTACGCCACAGACATGGCCACAGGCTCCAACTGAGGCTCCCTCAACCCAGGTGTGTCAAGTTGACACTAATTCTATCCAGCACACCTGTCAAGGGACGGCCAGGAAGAAGGCTCAATCAGTGAACAAACTTTTGTCCGGCTTCCTTTGCCTCTGATGTCATTAGCACAAAGCCTCTCTGGTCCAGTTTCTCCAGAAAACAAACTTCCTCTCCTTCTGGAGGGGAGTGGAGTTGGGTCAGCTGTAAGTCTGTCTGGGGTTAGAGTACTTCTAAATAACCCTCTGTTCTTCTAAATAACCATCTGTTTCCTCGCATGGTACCCTGTGCCCCGGTTCTTGAGACTTTCCGAGGTTCTCTGGGCCATAGTAGCTTGTTTCTGCGATGCTGATTCCTTCACCTCTTCTCTGTCTTCATACATCAAGGCTCAGAGCTATGTACATCTGGTGGAAACTGGGCAAGAGGGTGGGCGTTGTTCTGCTCCTCCACTTTCACCTCCACAGCCCCAGCAGCTCAGGCCTGAGGAAAACTGCCTTTCGGGCAACTCTCAAATCAGCAAATGCTTGGAGGCTGGAGGCTCTAAAAGGGCCCAAAACCCTGCAATAATAAATGCAAGAGGCATTTCTTAGGACCGACTGTGTGATGCTGTGTATAAATTATTTTTAATCTTCACCACAACCTGTAAAGTCGATGCTCTTATCCTCATCCCACACCCAAGAAAACCAAAGCTCAGCAAAGTTTTATATACATAATCTGTGCTACTCCCTTTTGTTAGGTCAGGGTTTGGGACAAAAAGCCAAAATGCCATAGACCGGAAGGACCCTTCTTTCGTTTCTGGTCAGGAGCTTGTGTTTGCCTCCAAAAATCACCTGATGGAGTTCCGGATTCCCATGAGACCTCCGGATCTGAGACCCACCTTCAGGCCTCTGAACTGGCCTAATTGGCCAGATTCCAACATATCACCATCTCCCCTCCCCTGCCCTATAAAAGGCCCTTCACCCCTCCCAGATACACTTTCTCATGGTCCTTTACCCCAAAGGGCCATGGATTCACCGGAGAGAGAGTGTATTTCCCAGAATAAATGCCTGCCTTTGTTACTTTAATTCAGAAGGATTTGGCCTTTCTCTCAGCATCGGATACCTCTTACCTGTGATAAGTGAATCCAGGTCTATATGGCATGGCAACCAAAACCTTCTAAATCTAACTCAAGTCACTCAATAGGTAGGCCTTGGTTAATCAGTCATACCCCACACACTTAAAAAAAGAATGTAGGCTGGGGAGATGGCTCAGTGAGTAAAGTGCTTGCTGTGTGAGCACAAAGACCTGAGTTCAATTCCCTGAGCCCACATTTAAAAAGCAGGGTGTGCAGATGGATGGTGGGACCCTTGGGCTGTGTGGGTTTGGGCACAACTGCTTGCAAATTGGTTTTACATGAAGGATGCTTGTACTCATAAATTATTACTTATTGTTAAAAAATGAAATAAAAGAAAGTATATATATATATAGTATATAGTAATATATAATATGCAGGGTGTGGAGGTATGGAGGTACACACAATCTCATGCTGGGGAGGCCAGGCTGGCAGATCCCTGGCACTCACTGGACAGCCAGTCTAGCTTACCTGGGGAGTGCCAGACCAGTTGGGAGAGCCTGTCTAAAAAAGCACAGTGGAGCCAGGCAGGTGGCACACCCTTTAATCCCCGACTTTGGGAGGCAGAGGCAGCAGAGTTCTGTGAGTTCAAGCCAGCCCTGGTCTCATAGTGAGCTCCAGGCCAGTTGGGGATACAGGGAGACCCTGGTCTCAAAAAGGCAAAAAAAAAAAAATCCACAGTGGAAAGAGCCTGGAAAACAACACCCGAGTTTGTCCTCTGGACTGCCACACGCATAGCACAACACACACACAAACATACACACCACAAGCAGGCACACACACGCCAAGAGCATCCTTCAGGGTATTATGCACGAGCCCCTTGGCACTAGGCCATCCTGTTTAATCGGTCCGTTTTTTCTGTGGAAGGAGAGCGCTCAGAACAGGCCTGAGACCAGCAGGAGCTGACTTCAGAGATCCCAGCTCAATAAGGAAGACTAAGGAGACCAGCTTCCCGCCCCTGTTCTGCCTCCTGCCGTGTGGAACATTAGCAGAAGCAAGCGTAGCCATGGTGATAGTGGCAGTCTGCTGACAGCCAGGAAGAACGAGTGTGGGGGAGAGGGATAAAGAAGAGAACCAGTCCAGGCGCCCAGCAGAGGATGGGCAGGTGGGTCTTGTGAAGACTCTCCTGAGGACGGATTCCTCCTGAGGAGGGCCAGCTCCCCGTCCCCCAGGATGCTGGGTGCCCTGCCGTGCCACCACCTGCCGGCTCAGCCTCCTTCCCTGACTCACCATTCAGGTGGGCAGAGGTGGCACAGGGAAGTCTCCTGCCGGGGTACCCCACCTTGGCAGGCTCCAGAATGGGAGTACAACATCTGAAAAGCCAGGCAGCAGGAAGTCGGCTCTCTTGCCTTCTGTTCCTGCCCCTACTCTGAGCACCGTTCTCATGCACAACCTTGAGGCCTGGCCCTGGGGACCCCATCTATGATCTGTGGGTACTGCTTGACAGAGAGGGTGGAAGCCCTGACCTATCCCTGTCACTGTGTGGGGGGCTCTAGCATATATGTGCTGTGTCCTAAAAGTCATCCCTGCTCTAATCCCACCACGGGCTGCCTAGCATAGCGCAGACGCGGGCCATCACGGCCCATGTGCTCCGTGCTGACCCCCCTCCAATCCTGCTCTTACCTCAGAACTTCCAGGATCCTGTAGGTGTCTCAGTGCGCATGCCCCTCCCTCCACCGGCAAGCAGAACCCACTTGAACCCTCAGTATCAACCCAAGCATCGCTTTTTCAGGAAAGCCTGTTCTGTCCTCTCAGGCCCCTCACATCAGGACGCAGGGACCTCGGCATGGCAGCCTCCCTCACAGCTGCCAAGTCTAGGCACGGTTCCCCTCTGCTGCTGGGCTGGAGGTTCCAGTGGGCAGGGCAGCGTTGTCTGCTACACTCAGATTCCCATTGCCTTGTACAATGTCTGGCAGGAAGTCCTTGCTCAATAGCAAAGAAAAAAAAAGAAAGGACAGACAGAAGCCACCCATTTGTTCTGCTTTGGAAAGTGGAGGCCCGAACCAACCCCTTGCCTGGCCTGCTTCCATGTGACCCCAAACCAGGAATGTGCTGAAACTCCCATGAGAACGAAGGGCTAACAGAACCCTCTGGGCAGGAGGGAAGAGGCGCATTCTAAAGAGAGATGTTTGTGACCCTCTCTTTGGCTACCGGACCACTGAAACAATAGACCCCAAGGAATTGGAATTTCCCCAGGAATCCCCAGCTGGGGGAGGGGAAAGGCCGAAGCCAGAGGAGAAATTTGTCTCCCAGGAAGAGATTTCACATAGTTCTGACAACTTGTAAGGCCACGTGACAGGAGAGACTGGACCAAAAGACCACGATGGCGCAATGATGGCGGGACCACACCTTGGGACTGCTTAACTCTGCGCAGCTCTAGCTTGTCTAAACCCAAACCTCGTGCCAGTTCCCTCCAGACAGACTTGGCACTGGGCCTCTTCCCAATGTGACCACACCAAACTCTCCTTTTTCCCTGCTCTTCGTTATTGCTTCTCTCTTTGACTGCAGGTGGCTGAGCCTCGCTTGTCGGAGCTGCCAAGACACACGCTTTGACCCTATTGACTCCACACTGTGGTCTCCTGGAACCAAAGGGTCACTTGTCTTGCCCTCAAAAATGTGCTTCGTGAAGGGAGCAGCTAAAACTAACGTGACAGGCAGTGTTCCTAGCCTGGCACGGGGACCATCATCCGGCTCTGCTGCGTAGCATTTCCTTTCTCTGCCAGCACCAGGCTCGGTTCAGTGCCCTGCCCTGCACACCCCAGCTTCCTGACGTTCTCAGAGTTACTTGCCCATAAAAGCCACTGATAGGGAAAGGGACTTGGGGTGTAGTGGCCTGCAGGTTGGGTTGAAGAACTGGACTGAGGAGGTGGAGGGAGGGGCAGGGAGGTGGGGGGCGGGTGGAGTGGGAGGTCGGGGTTGGCAGATCCTACTCAGGCCTGCAGCCCCAGCCCTGGACCCTGCTAGGGCCTCAGGGAGTGAGTCACCCCAGATGAGCGGCCAGGATAAGATAGGAGGGAGTCGGGGGCTGGAGAGATGGCCTAGCGGTTAAGAGCACCGACGCTCTTGCAGAGGACCTGGGTTCGATCCCCAGCACCCACATGGCGGCTGAGAACCGTCTGAAACTCCAACTCCAGGAGAACTCCAGTTCCAGGGGAATCCGGGACCCTCTTCTGACCTCCGCGGCATTGCACGACACGGGTGCACAGACCTACATGCATACAGTACATTCATACACATAAATAAATAAATAAAATATAAAAAAAAAAGATAGGAGGGAGTCTGTGTGCTGCTGGCCCTTCAGTACCAGGTGGGGCCCCTGTATCGAGCGCAGGGAACATCCTTAGAAAGAGGTCCTGTGAGAAACCAGGGGCAAGGCAGAACACCCCAACTTCCTCCAACTTATATTTTCCTGTGCTGATTGTTTTGTTTTGTTTTGTTTTGTTTTGAGACAGTGTCTCCCTGAAGCCCAAGCTGTCCTGGAACTCACTATGTAGGCCTTGAACTCACAGAGATCCACCTGCCTCTGCTTCCCAATCTCTGGAATTACAGGCTTGGACCACCATGCCTGGCCCTGTGCTGATTTTTAAAGAGCTCTGAGTCAGTCTTACAAACTAGCTGATGGGGGTGGGGGTGAATAGACTACATGTACAGATCAACTGCAGTCCTTCACTGAGGACCTGAACAAATCATTTCAGGTCTCTGCCTAATAAATCACCTAAAAGCCAGCTCTGATAGTCTACTGAGGCCCCTTGGACACTAATAAATGTTTGTGGGGTTGATTCATGAGGCAATGTCTCCTCACTCCTGAGCTTGGTCAGAGCTGAATTTTGAGTCTTGATTTTAGCCTTTTCTGTCTTCCCACCTCTATAAAGTGCAGCCTACATAGAGAATCATCAAGTTCCCAGTTATAGAAGGAGGAACCACCTCTATAAAGTACAGCCTACATAGAGAATCATCAAGTTCCCAGTTATAGAAGGAGGAGCCCAGTGGGCAATGACCACAAGGGTATGGATCACTGTCCCACCCATTCCCCTGCTTGCCAGTGGGTGGTACACTGGCTGTTTTGGGTGCCAGGTTTAGTTCCCAGCACCTAAATGCAGCCCACCATCACCTATAACTGGAGGCTGTAACTCCAGTTTCTGACACCCTCTGGCCTCTACAGACACTTGTGTGGTTGCACATAAACTCATGCAGGATCATAGACATACATATAAATAAAAAATAAAATAATAAATAATAGAAATTTCTGGCTTGTTAGGACTGATTCTGGAGGAATCCAGAAGATTTTGCTCCCTTATCTGGTGTGGGGGGGTGTAGGCCCCATGAACCTTAGCCTCAGACCCACAGAACATTTCTGTGGTGTACCACACACATCCATTAGTCCTCATCAACAAGAGAGGCAGAAAAATGGTGACCACGTGAACAGAGGAAAAGGAAACAGAAAGGGACACACTTCTCTGAAAGTAGCCCTAGAAACAACGACGACAGAGTTCTATGAAACTCCAGAAGTCCAGATCAGAAGGAACTGAGGGGGCTCAACTCCAGCTTCCTTATTTAATACACAAGGCAGCAGGTGCCCCAAAGCCAGGTGACCATCCCAGGATCCTCCAGGGTAGATGAGTATCAGTGCTGGGACAAGGGCCCAGCTCTCCCACTGCCAGGGAGTGGTTGCCTTTGGACTTGACTCACCCAGTCTAAGCCTTCCGTGCTGGAGGTGACGGCCTGTTCCTGCTAAGGTTTCACAGAGAACTGAGGTGTAAAGGTCATTTCGAACTCTTACACTATTTTCCATCTTCATCAAAGGTAATCATTCATTGATAGACTTCTTGGGACTTAGCCAATGTGTCAAAGGTCTGGGTGAGATTGCCGGCAGGTGATGTGAAAGAAAGGAACAGCCCAGAGAGAGCTCTGGCATTCCATCATCTACACCCTCTGGTCCTTGCAAAGACGTAGACATGACTAGAGTGGGGTTAAGTTTCCCTGCCGCAGACTTCCAATTTCTTTTTTTTTTTTTAATCACATTTTTTTTTTTTTTTTTGAGACAGGGTCTCCCTATAGCCCCAGCTGGCCTGGAGCTCACTCTGTAGACCAGGCTGGCCTTGAACTCACAGAGATCCGCCTGCCTCTGCCTCCCAAGTGCTGGGATTAAAGGTGTGCGCCACCACATCCGGCTAAAAGGCGGTTCTTAGCTGCCATGTGGGTGCTGGGAATCGAACCCGGGTCCTCTGCAAGAGCAGTCAGCGCTCTTAACCACTGAGCCATCTCTCCAGCCCAGACTTTCCATTTTCTAATCAGAGACTAGGGAGGAACACTCAGGGTTAGAGTTCTCCATCCCATAGAGGGAACATAGGACCCTCTGTTTTCTCCTAACCACTGAGAGACAAGGAAATGGAAAAGGCACATCTTCTCCCAGGAAGCAAGATCCACAGCAAGGGACACGGTCCCACTCCCCAACTTGAGTACCACCAAGACCATGGGTAGTGCAAAGGGCATGGCAAGGAGATAAGGAATACGAAGTGTGGGTCCCTGGGGCCTGGGACCCCTGCTACCTGAAGGCTGGAGCTGCCAGGAGCAGGCACAGCCTGCTGGGCTGTTGAGCAGATACGGGAGATCCTGCCCAGAAACCTCAGGAGGATTTCTAAGCTTTCCAGCTCTGTTGAGATGCGAGAACCAGGGAGTCAAAAATGCTTTGAGGTTACAAGACAGGGCAGGGGGTGGCAGGGGTGGACCTGGGCAAAGCTTTCAGTGATTCTCTGCAGACTATACAGAAACCAAGTTATGAGGAAAAGTCTAACACGTAGGCAGTATTTCCTGTACTTATTAAATACAGAACAGTTGCTGGGCAGATATCTAAATCTTAGTGTTCTTTGTTGAAATAATTGGTATAATAATTCTGTGTTAGTCACTTTCCTCATCACTGTGACCAGGTACCTGATAAGCAGTAGAAGGGAAAAAGGACTTGTTTTGGTATATGGCTTGAGACCATCATGGTGGGAAAGACATGGTGTTGGGACTTTGTGGCAGCTCCCTATTACATGGTGCCAACCAGGAAGCCAAGAGACTTAGGCAGACCTGGCATGGGCTGTAACCTACAAGTCCCACCCCTCTGGCCCTGCAATTAAGCCACACTTCCGAAGGTTCCACCATCCAAAAGTTTCCACAGTTCCACTGGCCGAGAACAAAAGGGTTCAAACATGTGGTCCCAGGGGGAGCTTTCACATTCAAATCACAGCAAATAACTATCTGATGTGATTGATTAGTCAGTTAGATGAAGCAATCATCATAGTATCAGGCATATTAGAGTAAGTACTTGTAATGCAGTGTAACAAGTTATTCCCAAATTTAGTGGCTTAAAGCAACAAACAGTTATTACCCCACAGTTTCAATGGGTCAGAAAATGAGTGAGCGTAACTGGATGCTTCTGATTTAATATCTTTTACAAGACTGCAGTCAAGCAGTTTCCCACATGGTCTCTTCTGAAGGCTTGGCTGGAAGTGCGAAAGGAGGTTACAATCCAGCTCACTCATGTGAGTCGGTGAGTCTTGGTCCCTCACACTTTGTGTGAAGATCAGGTAGAGGCCACTGGGGGACCAGCCGAGAGAAGTCCCACCATGGTGTTTAATGCATGGAATCTGTTTTTTGTTTTGTTTTGTTTGTCTTTTTGAGACGGGGTCTCCCTGCAGCCTCAGCTGTCCTAGAACTCACTATGTAGACCAGGTTGGTCCCGGTATCACAGATGTCTGCCTGCCTCTGCCTCCCAAGTGCTGGGATTAAAGGTATGCACCACCATGCCCGGCCCTGTTTTCATATTCTCTTCTCTTGTATCTTGTTCCTCAGATTATTCTCAGCAACAGCCCTGCCACAGGTTCCTCCTCCTGCCTCTTATGGCTACTGTCTTTTCCTTCTACTGGGATTTCTGGATAACTACATCCCCCGTACCCTTCCTCTAAGGCCAGACTCAAACCACGGGTGAAGCCTTTGCAAATCATCCCCTTGCAAGAAGCAAGAACATTCCATCTTCAAACAAGGCTCCCCCAGGCTGAAAAAGCACCTGATTCCATACCAGAATACTTTCCTGTAAAGAGTTTAGTTGTTCTAAAAGTATGCACTACCATAGTGTTCATGGGGTTTATGGGAAGTTGGGGGGGGAAAACAAACAAAACGAGACAGAGCAGCAAGTGTGAATATGAAGTCTTGGATGCAAATGAAGCTAACTCACTGCAATCATCTACACAGAGACAGCAAGGCAGTTTAGAGAAGGAAAGAAACTGATGGTATTGTCCACCTACCATATGTAAGACCCTGAACAGCACGAACAAGCACCCGCTCCTCGAATCCTCAGGAAAACCTTTCATGGAAGGTAGTAGTTCCCACATTTTCAGGGAGGAGAAGTGGCTGCCCAAGGCCACACCGCCGACCGAATTCAGGGTGGCTTGATTCAGTACCGTGTTCATTCCACGATCTCTCTTACAGATGGCTATAGAAGAACAAAGGGAAAAGTCTGGTCATGAGTAAAATAACTCCAAAAATAACTACAATAGACCAAGCGTGAAATTACATTTAGTTCTCCAAGATTCTTCTAAGCCAAATGTTAGCAAGGCTTTCTCTCATTGTTCCTGCATTGCGTAATAAGCAAAATGTCTAGAGTGACAAATTGGGAGAGAGAATGAGAAACGATTAATTAAAATGATAGGTAACATCAGTCCATCTTGGCTGCTGTAACAAAATATCTGAGGGCAGGTCATTTATAAAGAACAAGGATGCATTTCTTATGGTTCTGGACCCCGAAAAGTCCCAGATCAAGAAATCTGAATATGTCAAGGGCTTTTTAGATACTCCATCCCACGGCAGGAGGCAGAAGAGCCAAAGAATAGGGGGTGAAGAGGTTGAATTCAGCCACTTTTGTTTATTTGGTTTGTTTGTTGAGAAAGGGTTTTAATATATAGTCTGGCTGGCCTAGAACTCACTGTGTACACCAGGTTGGCCTCCAAGTTGTGGCAATCCTCCCACCTCTGCCTTCTGAGTACCAGGAATGCAGACATATACTAGTACACTCAGATGAATTCATCCTTTCAGAGGAAGCCACTGAACAATAACTCACTAACCTACTCTCATGATAATGGCAAGAATCTAATCATGAGTGCGTAGCCCTCAGGACCTATTTGCCTCTTAATGATCCCACCTCTGGACACTTGTATTGGGGATTACATTTCTATCATGTAAACTTTAGGAGACACAGTTAAGCTACAGCAAGACTTCCACAGCCCCCTGATCCCTAACACCAGTTTCATCCTTATCAGAAAAAAAAATACTATTTAAAGTGATGACACTTCTATCAGAAAGTTACCAGGATAGAAAAATCTAAACACAGGACTGGAGAGATGGCTCAGCAGTTAAGAGCACTGGCTGCTCTTACAGAGGACCCGCATTCGATTCCCAGCACCCACATGGTGTCTAACAACCATCTCTAACTCCAGTTCCAGGGGATCTGATGACCTTTTTTGGCCTCTGTGGGCATTGCACAATATGGGTACACTTATATACATACAGGCAAAACACTCATACACACAAAATAAAAATACTCCTCCCCGAAAATGACTGGGGCAGCTTTGCTGTCTAAAAGGAGGCAGAGATTTTCAGCCAGAAGATGGGGGTGCTGATTGAAGGTTGTGAAAACTGATGAGATCAGCTTTGTCTGCTCTCCTTACCTTCATGACATGGACTGCTTTAAATTGCTGGTGAGCCTTTGGGGGTTATGGATGGTGCAAGGGACACAGGGAACTAGAAGAGTCCAGGCAAGATAAGATGGTAGCAGTTGGCTTTTGATCCTCTCTACATACATTTAGATGATGCATGCTCTCTGCTACACACACTTGGCTAATAGGTGCAATGGGAACTCAAAAGGGATACTGAGACCTTGTGCTTCAGGAATTCAGCACTCTCTAGAGAAGCTAAAGATAAATACACAGCTTAAAAATAAGATGGCATGTTACATTTGCAACTAGAAAATAAACCACATTATTATCCTCAACAAAGAAGGAAATTCTGCCCCATGCTAAAGCAAGGATAGGCTTTAAAGGTTAGTGTACTTGGTGAAACAAGCCACTTACAAGATGATTGTGTACTTCAACTTGTGAGATACCTAGTCTACACAAACTTCCAGAGATAGAAAATAGCCTGAGGGCTGCCCCAGATAGAGGCAGGCAAGTGGGGAGTCGCTCTGCAATTGGTCAGGGGCTTCAGTTTCCAAGGACGAAGAGCTTCTGGAGCTTGGTTGTGCAGTGAGGGGAGTACAGGAACTGCACCCCTAAAAATGACTATGGGGCTGGGGAGACAACTTGGTCAGCAAAGTGCTTACTGTGCAAGAATAAAGGCCTGAGTTTGGCCCCCAGAACCCTCATGAAAAAGCCAGGTACAATGGTGTACACCTGTGACCCCAGGCCTGGGGAGGTAGAGATAGAAGGATACATGGTGTCCTCTAGCTAGCTAGTCATGCCAAACAGTTAACTCCAGGTTCAGTGAGAGATCTCACTTCAAAGATAATGGCCAGGCTTATTGGCAATGCCTTTATTCCCAGCAATAGGTAGGTAGAGGCCAGCAGTGGATCTCTATGAGACCGAGGTCAGCCTGGTCTACATAGTGAGTTCCAGGCCAGCTGGGGCTACAGGGAGACCCTGTCTCAAAAGCAAAACCAAACAAAGAAATGATATGGAGAGCAATAGAGGAAGAAACTCAATATTGATCTCTGGCCTCCACATGCATGCACACACACATGCACGCACACATACACACACACATATGCACGCACACATACACACACATGCATTCACACATACACTCATATACACATGCACACACACATACACACACAAACATACACACACATACACAAAAATGATTAAGATGGCAAATTTTATTATGTTGCTTATACTTTACCACAGTTGGAGATTTAAAAAATTATAGATGAAAAAAATTCTATAAAGCTGCAAAAAGTGAAGTAATTATACTTTTAATCATGGATATTACGAAGGGTTCATGAAGAAGGGGGCCTTGAGTGAGCCCTATAGGGCATTCTAGGGGCTGGAGAGATGATGTCTTGATGACCAGGGTTTGATTCCCAGCACCTGCATAGTGGGAATCTGACATCCTCTTCTGGGCATTGCACAACAAGGGTGCACTTACACACATACAGGCAATACACTCATACACACACAAAAATAAAAATAAATTAAAATATATTTAAAAAAGAAAAGGGCATTCTAGGCAAACAGAGCTGCAGGAATAATGACATGTCTTCTGAAAAAAAGAATGAAAATAGAAAGAGCAGAGATTTCTCTCTTGCACTGCACCGATGCTTAGCAGAAGACATCTGCAGTGATCAGACTGCTTGAGCCATATCTGGAATGCTGTGACACCGCATGGAGCAGGCTTCCCCCTCGGGCCTCTCTTCATCTGGTCCCCTGCTCCCTGCCTGCCTTTTCTTGCCTGTTCTCTGATGCTCTGCTGTCTTTGAATCTTCTAAAATGAAGCCCTGGACACAGGTTTGCTTTCAGGCCAGCAGAGCCTTCCTGAAGGTCTCTTTAATAACAGCAAAGACCCGGAGACTCTCAGACCTTTATTAACACATCTTGTTCAGTTCTTCTTTTCCCTCCATGGATACCAGAATCTTAAGAAGAAATGACCTCATTCCCCACAGCAGGCAGGCCCCAACTGTAAAAAAAAAAAAAAAGAAAAAAAAAACATGCCTTTAACAGAGACTTCACTGCCATTTCTCCCTGATTCGTGCAGCTTTTCTGCTCACCTATGGACCAGGAAAGAAAGGGAGGAGATGCCAATTTATATTTGATTCGTGGGCAGAATCGAGAGGCAAGAAATCCTGCAGAGAATTTCTTCATTTTTGGAAGGATTATTGCAGTCAGAACTTATTACTCTCCATGTTCATCATGGGGATGTAAGGCAAAACTCTGTCTTCCTTTTTTTTATCTGCAGCAAACGGTGGCTGCAGGTATATGAAAATGCAGAAGAGCCTTGCAAGCTGGGGTCTCCTGCATAACTGAGGTGCAGCAGTATCCCAGAAGCCCACACAGGGCCAAAGCACAGGCAGGGGGCTCATGTCACCACAGTAGGCAGCCCAGAACTGACAGTCCCCAGAGTGCAGGCACATGTGGAAGGAATGCATGGGGTGTGCTTGCTGGAGCAAAACGAGTTACCCCCAAGGGAAACCACCACTTTGCTTTGACAGATCCTCCATCAGAAAATTCCCTGTGTTCAGGTTGCTGCCTCCTTTGTCTTGTGCTTTTCAATCATCACATAGTGAGGACCCACATTCTCACTAAGTATCAAGTCCTGTAGTTAGTTCAAGAAGCATGGTCTTAGGCTCTGACTGCCCCCCCCCTTGGCTGGAGAGCCCAGATGGCATTTACGGCATTTTCCTTGGTTCCTTCAGTTCTGTGTCTCCTTCTTTCAAGTGACCAAGTGAGTGCTAGGAAGAAGGCAGAGCTCTCTGTGAACCAGGAGCCATCTGACATGCTCTTCGACAGGACTTAGCCCATCTGACATGCTCTTCCACAGGACTTAGCCCATCTGACGTGCACTTTGACAGGATTTACCACCTGGAAGCTGAGGGGGATCAAATATAATTTAGGGACCACACTCCTTCCTAGATGACTATGTTATTACATTATAGAATCTCAGTGTTGGAAAGAACCTAACACGTACATCATCTTGGCCAGGCCCAGTGTAATATAAGAGATCTTATCCTCTATGGATATTGAAAATAATTGAACTTTTTCTCTGCATGATGAACACACTCCTCTTTTGCATAAAACTGTTAGAAAATCTTTCTCAAACTAAATGAAAATGAAGATTGCTTATTTAATAATTTCTCATAGATTTCATTGGCTGGCATATGAACCTGTAATATGCATATTGACTAGCCAACTGCCTGCCTGGTTGAATGCATGAATAAATGAATAAACAAATGAGCCTAGTAAATTGGTCAAAGAAAAAAAAAAACGGAAAAAGAAATGGCAGGTGGTATGATAGCAGGAGGAAAGGGAAATAAATCATTTTCTCTCTAAATATGCTTTTCTTTTATTTGAGAATAGAAAATGGTGGAGAAGTCTTGACCATTTCATCAGATATTTTCACTCTTTAACATCTTTTAGGGAAACCAAACTAACAATGACTCAACAACCCAGTAAACCAGATTTGACAAAAGGATCCATTTACAAAATGATGTAAATTAACTTTGATTAGTATAAAGCCTGATAAAGATAAATATTGCCTCCTCAAATTGCTTCTCGTGACTCCCCCCATACACACACACACACACACACACACACACACACTCTCAAGAACTTACAAGCCACTATTTCATGGCTTCCCCAGAATAAACGAGCTAGATGAACCAGCCACCCACTCTTATCCTTTCTTGAGGACCCCTTTACTCCACCTTTCACCCCCAAGCAGCTGCCCTCCCTAATCCCCTCCCTGCCCTGCTCCCACATGCCCCTCCCTGGATCCACACTCAGTCAGGGCTGCTTAGAGCGAGCAGGAGCCTCCTCTCAGGCAGCAGACAGGCAGCAAACATGTTTGCTGAGCATCTTTGCCTACACAGAATCTTCACTCGTGGTGTGGGAGGGTTGAGGAGAGTTCCCAGAGTGGTAATAGCAAGAGCTTGTTCTCCTGAATCTCCAGATGAAGGGGAGGATGGATGGACACTTCTTTACAGGGTCTTCACTGGGTGGCCCTGAACTTGGACTCTACTAATCAAATAGATCCCTTTCCTGTCTCCTTTCCATTCCCTGGTACACCCTAGGAATGATCCCCATCAGGCACCCCAGCACGTTCCCTCCCTGCAAACAGGAGAGATGGCTGTGTCATTTTGTCTAGCGTTTCAGCCTTCCCTGAGGGAGCCTGTTCTCTAGCACAGCCGGGTTGGAGTGCACTGGCATGTGGCAAGCACACCAGGCTGCCTATGAGAAGCCTTGACCTGCATCCTTCCTCGATGGGTAAACACCCCTGCTACCCGGCCCCCATCTGCATCGCTCCCCCTACTACCTGAGATTAATATGCCAGGGCCACTGCTCCAGTGAGCTACGCAGGAGGAAACTACATGGCTTTCAGGCAGCAAGGACAGCCAGCCAGACCCTGCGAGGATTTTACTACAGAGACCCTTGGCTTTTTGGCTTCCATTTTGTAAAACTACCTATAAAACTCATCTGGCATCTACTAGATTTATCACAGAGACGCTTGGCTTTTGGCTTCCATTTTGTAGGTAGGCTTTTCTTTCTTTCCAAAGCCAATTGTTTTATTGAAGCTTTGTGCATGTTGTACAAAATTTCCCAGTCAAATCTAGACCCACTCCCCCTTCCGTGCCCCCCACCCCACCAGAGCTCATGATTTCTGCCAAACATGTTTTTCATCTTTTTCTCAGTCTCTTTTACAATTTTCGGTGCAGAAGTTTACTGTTTTGGGCAGAAGTTCACTGTTTCAGTCAGTTCTTGGACCCAGTCTTTTTGTTGTTGTTGTTCCTTCCAATTTGCATCACTCCAAAATATGCATATATGCATGTCACACATATATCAAGATTATGACATCATAGGTTTTAGCATCTTCAGCTGATGATTTCTTTATTATTATTATTGTTTTTTTCTTTATTAGGCTGAAAGATGTCATGTTTTCCTTAAGGAATTGTTTGAAGTAGTTTTGCCTATAACTCATCCAGCATCTACTAGATTTTCTCTGTGCATCTCTACTTGGAGCAAAACTCTTTAGAAAAGGTCCTAATTGTGAGTCAGGGTTTGTAGAACTCTGTGTGTGACCTTCTGCTAGAAGATTCACATCTGCCCATCAGATACATTATGCTAGGTCCAGCCCTTTGGACCTGCCCCTCCTCAGCATTTCTCCCTTGCCCCTCCTCAGCACTTTGTTGGATCAAATACCACCAAGTAGTTAGTAGACAGTCTACATGCCACTCTGCTCAGCCTGGTGGGGCCCTGGAAGAGTAACTCATGGTCCCTCCTGAGTCCCTCCCAACTCTCCAGACAGACTCTGATACAGGGAGATTCTTAACAAAGACACATGGAGTAGAATTTCACCTCTCTTTCCCTCACTGAACCAAGAAGTAGTCCACTTCTGCGGAGGAAGCCTGCCCCTCCAGATGAATGGCTCCTCCTCACTAGTGGAGTCTGGAGACACAAAGGGAAGGAGAGTTAGAATGCGCCAGACATCCTGTCCAGGCCTGTCTGTCTCCAGAGTCAGTGCTCTGTGTTGGGTCAGTTTCAGTCACACTGGGCTGGGCAAGAGCCCGTGCGAGCTGAGCTTCAGTTTGCTTCCAAGAGCCCATTGTTAATTTTCAGGAATTTTGCAATCCAGTTGACATCACAGCATTAGCTTTTAGTCAGCCATGTTGGGGATATTTACACCATCTTATTTTCAGTTGACATCACAGCATTAGCTTTTAGTCAGCCATGTTGAGGATATTTACACCATCTTATTTTTTGAGACAAGATCTCTCTATGAACCTGGAGCTTACCAGTTCGGTTAGACTAGAAGGCCAACTAGCTCCAGGATTCCTCCTATCTCTGCTCCCCCAATGCTGACAATTCAAAATCGGGGCCTTCTCTGTACCCACAGAGACGGTTGTTGGTTATTCAGCATATCACATTTTGGAAGTTCATCTCAAAGATGACTACTGGGTCACTGTGTCCAGCATGGACATCCTCAGTACCAGAGTCCACCAGATGTCTAAGCCTAGCAGAAGATAGCCTTGGAAAGTTACTAGTCCCTGTTTGAGCCCTCCTCCATCTACATCAGATGACTGTGAAGCTTTGCACCTCTGCTCAGAACTCTCTGTGGCAAGAACAAAGTCCTCCCTGCTTTGATCTTATCCAGGTCAGCTCAGCTCAAGACACAGCAAGCGTGTGCAGCTTTACTGGGCAAATGAGCCACTTCCTCCACCAGTCCTGCTCCATCCGGGAAAGGAAAGGGCTTTAAGGGAAGCTCCATAACCTCCATTCACTTGTAGGGTCCCCGCAAAGGAGGGTGGGAGTCCCATGAGATGAGTAATGAGTCAGGGGTCACGCCCGTCCACACTCCTCCTTCGGGGCCTTCCTTATTACTCTGGGCAGAGGCAGCTATAACCTACAACATCCAGAACCAGATGCCAGATCTCATGTTAAAGCTGGCTTTAACCATTGAAAAGAAAAGTCAGAGGGAGGCTTGCTGTGTGTGTGTGTGTGTGTGTGTGTGTGTGTGTGTGTGTGTGTGTGTGTATGTGGTGTTCCTGGGTCTGTGGGTATGTGATTCTGGGAACTGAACATTCAGGGTCTCACACCTGCTCCCACCAGGGCTGTCTCCTCTACTCAGGTGCACAAACTTGCATGCAGACAGTACATTGATACACATACAGAAATAAATAAATGCCGGGCGTGGTGGCACACACCTTTAATCCTAGCACTTGGGAGGCAGAGGCACTCGGATCTCTGTGAGTTCGAGGCCAGCCTGGTCTACAGAGTGAGTTCCAGTACAGCCAGAGCTACAGGGAGACCCTATCTCAAAAAGACCAAAAAAAAAATAAAATAAAATAAAAAAATAAAAGAGCATGTTTTTGAGGAACAGATACTAACAGATACTATTGTACTCAAAGCAGCACAGAAGCATGGAAATCTTGTTGTGTTTTGTTTATCGCTTTTGCCAGAATTGAGAGTCTTTCAGAAAGATGAATGTAGGGACTTCAGTGAGCTTCAGCCAGAGACCAGGACAAAATCAGGTCAGAGAGACTTAGAGATCTCCAGGCCACAGAGGAACCCCAGGACTGGATCAGTGTCTGCAGGCACGAGGGCCCTCAGAGAAGCAGTTTCTACAACTAACATCGTCTGTCCAAGCCCCTGCCTGACAATGCAGTCAAGGTCAATCTCAAAAATGCATCTGAAATTTTAAAGGCAACAACTTAGAATGTTTTACCTCAAACTGAAAATAAGTGACACCTTACACTTCCGTCTCCAGCCACCAGAATGACAGAGTGTGTGTCGTTGTTAATATTCAGTCTGCTACCAGGACCCAGAGAGAAAAACAGTCCCTCCTTCATCTTTCCTGCCCAAACAGAACATTCCAGAGCTAAAGTTTTAGACCTTAAAAAAAAAAAAAAAAAAGAGCGCTACCCCAGTGTTGTGAAAACTAGTTAAGCTAATGTGGTCAGCTGCCTTACCTTTGACTGGCCCAGAAGGGCTGGAGCCAGCTGTCCCCTACAATGTGCCGATGTCCCTAGGCTGTAACACCCCCCCACCCCAGGGATTGAGCTTCCCCTCCTGTCATAACTTAAGACCCCTGTCAGGTCTTAAGCATGTGAAAAGCCCCTTCTACTTCATGGTGGCTGTTTGTCTCAAGATGGCTGCTGTTTCTAGCATGGGAAGGGCATTTTCCAGTGTCACCTTCCCATTACCTGTCCATGTTCCTGTCACTTATACTTAGTTTCTTCTCCCAACACATGGTGGGGGTGATAAACCATCTTCTCATGAGGATGTGTTCAATATCTGTGGCATTTCTCAGCTTTTGAAAAGATGCTTTAGGTTTTACAAGGTGTTATTTGTCTTTCTCACATATGTAAATGTGAAGTTTGTACAAAGCTAACTTACTGCCCTCTGCAAGTTACTAGCACTTATTTATTTATTTATTTACTTATTTATTTTAATCTTATGTGTATGAGTATTTTGCCTGCATATATGTAAGTGTGCCCGTGCTGTACAATGCCCATGGAAGTCAGAAGGCATCAGATCTCCTGGAACTGGAGTTATGGATGGTTGTTACCCACCATGTGGGTGCTGTTGGGAACCAAGCCCAGGTCTTCTGCTGAGCCATCTCTCCAGCCCAGCTAGCCTTTTTTTTTTTGAGAGGTAGTATTGAAAACTTTTAGATTTGATATAGGGTCTCAATATGTAGCACTGACTGGCATGGAACTCTCTGTATGGACCACGCTGGCCTTGAACTCACAGAGATCTTCCTGGCTCTGCCCTGAGTGCTGAAATCAAAGGCAGGTACCATCACACACTGCCTTGAATCCATCTCTTTTATCAAGATATTTTTATGAGAAATTATTCTGCTCCTTATTGTTGTTTTGAATGAGAAGCATTGAATTTTCACTATAAATTTGTGCTCTATAGCAACATGTGTGTTTTATTAATTTTTAAAATTTTTTTTGTTTATTTTGTATGTGTATGAGTGTACTGTCTCCATGTAGGTTGGTGCGCCCATGTCGTGCAATGCTGCAGAGGTCAGAAGAAGGTGTCAGATTCCCCTGGAACTGGAGTTAAAGACGGTTCTCAGCCTCCATGTGGGTGCTGGAGATCGAACCCCGGTCCTCTGCAAGAGCAGTCGGCACTCTTAACCACTAGGCCATCTCTCCAGCCCCCACATGTGTGTTTTATTATCAGTGTATGTTTGGGTATAACTTTACCAGACACTACTTTGACAGGCCCTGTTCTGGCACCTGAATTTCCAGAATTCAACAGAGGAAAGAGAGTCGCCTCACTTATAAAATGCAAAAGTTTCGTTCATCTCCTGGTGCGTCCTACTCCATGGCAGAAAGGCTCAGGACATCTCTCACCAGATCATAAGAGTCCACATGACCAAAACTTGCAATCACAAGAAGGTGCCAGCCTCCCGTCCCCATCTCACCAGCATCCCAACCTATGTCTCCAGGTAGCTGTCAGGCGCTTTGTCCCTGGTTGACCCTTGGAAGTTGTCTTCTCAAGAGGTCTCAGTAGCTTTGGACACGTCCTACCTTCCAGATCTCCAAGGAGGTAAAAATGGCTCTGGGATGGTTGATCTTGCCCTTCGGCAAACAAAAGCTTCACTTGAGTTTTCTCCTGTGATGAGATTCAACCAATCAGCTGAGGTCCAATTACATAAATCTATCTCATTCAGTCAAGGGGAAGAGAAAAAGCAGCATTTTAAAATAAAAGTGGAAGGTTATTAATCTGCTTCATAGACAACAAAATTTAGGGTATTTGATGGCATAGGAGATGCAAATATTCACATAAAGAATTTTGAAATCACACCTCTTCTTCTAAGTGAAAAGCCCACTTCAGGTTCCCATTAGAACCCAGCCTCAGCTGATTGGCTCACTGATGATCTTGGTCAGTGTCAACTGAAGCTATCAGTAGCTCTACATATAAGCTGAGTGATTTGAAACAAATTATGATAGTGTTTATTTACCATTAGATCTTTAGATTCTTTTGTAAACAAAATCTATAATACTGAGACGATGCTGCATAGAGTAGCCTTAAAAGTATTCTTAATTTAGGAAATCATTTCTTCAGGAATTAACCTTCTGCCCAGAGCCACTCTTTCTCCAGAAAACCTGGAAGGAATCTCGCAGACAGCTAAGGTCATCTGCTCACAGCAGCACTTAGAGCCCAGAAACTCCCCCACCATGTGTAGGGTGAGCAGCAATGAGAAAAAGGTGATGGAAACCACAGGGCTTTAAAAAAAAACATTTTAAAAATTTTATGTGTATGAGTGTTTTCTCTGCATGTATGTAAGTGTATTGTGTGTGCAATGCCCACAGAGACCAGAAGAGAGTGCCAGATCCCTGGGAACTGAAATTATAGACAGTTGCCAGCAGCCATGTGGGTGCTAGGAATTGAACCCAGGTCCTCTGGAAGAGCAGCCACTCCTCTTCATTGCTGAGCCATCTCTCCAGCCCCCCACAGGACTTTTAGGCACAGCTGGATGGGATTTCAAGGAGCAAAGGCTAAGGCAACAAGTGAAATACACTTCTGTTTGTACTTAAAAAGAATTAAAAAAAAAAAAATAGGATCTCTTGAGTTCACGTATCCCAGACCAGCTTTGAACTCAGTATGTAGCCAAGGATGGCCTTGGGCTCTGATCCTTCTGTCTCCATAACCAGAGCACCTAGATACAGGTGTGTACCACCAAACCCAGTTTATGTGGTGCTAGGAATTGAACCCAGGGCCCTGTGCATGCTAGGCAAGCACTCTATTAATGGAACAACCTCACCTGATATTTGCACATTATTCTTGCAAGGATTAGGTCCTGGGCCCCAGTTGTTCTCCAAACCTAGGCTTGTCCCTGCCTCAAAGCTTTGGAGAAAGTGGTTGGGAGAACAAAGTAAAAGCAGGTGACAAGTGACCTCCAGACTCCCCTAAGCCCTGAACGAGGCCTTGCTTGTGCAGCTGGTAACCAGAGCTTCTCTCCTATGTGTGTACTGCATGGGTTTTGCCAGCCCTGCCTGCTGGGCCTGTGGGGTGTGTTGGATGTATTGAAACAACTTGAGGCTCCAGAAGGTGGCTCCCAGAGACACTGCCCAGGGCCTCAGGCACCTTAAGAGTACTGCTGTGTCAGGAGCCTAGCACTGAGCCTTTCTGGCTTCTGGGCTACACCAGAGGAAACAGTGTGCCCTGGGACTGGCTTACACTAGGGGGCAGGTACCTTTGGTTTGTATCCCTGAGGAATGAGAGCAGAGGATGCTGTCAGCTTTGTGAGACCTGGCTTCATGGGAGCTTCACTGGTTTGCTCTGTATGCATTTTCTGATTCAGAAAACAAAGAGGAACAACTTCATTCCGCAGGCAGGTGTAAACACTGCGGACCCAGGGTGTTGAGAGTCCGCCTGGACCAGGTCAGTGGCACTCTATGGGATCCCATGCAAGCATGCAGACCCACACAAGAGCCTCCTCCTCTCTAGCACCTTCCTCCATGCAACTGCTGGGGAAAGTGTAGCTGCTCGGCAGGCAGGAAAGCTGGGCTGGTGCACAGCCAGGGAAACCCGGCACCAGGGAAACCGGGCACGCGTACAAGACCTATCCCTGGATCTAAACCCCTACAGTGCCTCAGACTTAAGCCCCCAGTAACTCCACACCTCACACATTCCTCAGCAAGAATGAATCTCTTGCCTATCACTGGGCTGTTGTCACCCGTGCATGGAAGGCAGGCTGGGTGGAGCACCCTCTCCAGAGTTCTACCAAAGAACACCTGTTCTGAGAAATGGTGCGGATGACTCAGCCGCTCTGCTTGATTGTGTGCCTGCCTTGCCTGCATTCAGAGGGGGTTCAGAGCATTTGTGGGGCGGCTCTTTGTGACTCATAAATCAAGATGCTGGCTATTTTCACTCCCAGGGGATTTAAGGCTTTCTCAGGGAAAAAAAAATTAAAATAAAAAAGCAGGTAGGACCGATCTCTATTCACTCTTTCCGTTTGCCTGTGGTGACCAGAGAAAAGTGCTAATGTTGCCCTTTCACCGCTTTTAGAGCTGTTACTGAAACTTTCTGAGCCTGCCTTGTGAAATAAGAATTAGTTCAGGAAGGTTAAAAACTCTGTCAGTGTAGATAATTGAATAATAAAGTCAGTAATCTGAGATTATCGATGTAGCTCAACCAGTGTATGCAATGTCCTGGGTTCAACTCATAGCACCACATAACACCAGGTATGATGGTGCACACCTACAACTCAGGAGGAGGAGACAGGCGGATCAGAAGTTCAAGGGCACATCACCACTTCTCTGTCTTTTGGCGAGCATCAGGTGCAGAAATTTGATATCATCCTCCACTACAGAGTGAGTTTGAGGCCACCCTAGGATACATGAGACCTTGTCTCAAAAATATAAATAAATAGCTGGACATGGTGGAGCAGGCCTTTAATCCCAGCACTTGGTAGGCAGAGGCAGGCGGATCTCTGGGAGTTCAAGGCCAGCCTGGTCTACATAGTGAGCTCCAGACCATCTGGAACTACAGGGAAACTCTGTCTCAAAAACACCAAATTAATTAATGTCAATAATCTAAATTTGTACCACTCACTATGGTAAACACTATTCACAACTGACTATTTAGTAAAATCGGTTAAAAACCTGGTTCCCTGGGGCTGGAGAGATGGCCTAGCAGTTAAGAGCACCGACTGCTCTTGCAGAGGACCCGGGTTCAATCCCCAGCACACACATGGCGGCTGAGAACCGTCTCTTACTCCAGTTCCAGGGGAATCCGACACCGTCTTCTGACCTCTGTGGCATTGCACGACACGGGTGCACAAACCTACATGCAGACAGTACATTCATACACATACAAAAATAAATAAAAAATTAAAAAAAAAAACAAACCTGGTTCCCTGCTGCACACGCCATATTTCATTTCAAGTGGTCAGGAACCACTCATGCCTAATGGCTGCAAGGCTGGGTGGCCGCAGTACTGAACAGCACAGCTCCTGAACATCTCCATCATCACAGAAAATTCACTGGACAGTAGTTGATCTAAACACATGGTGTTGGAGAGCCATCCATTCGTTTATTTACTAAGTCAAGGATTAGCTGGGGTTACGGAGTAGAGTGGACAGGGATGGCAAGCAGGTGGTCCCTGTTCTCTAGGAGTGTTCTACTGGCTGAGAACACATGTGTGTCACCAAAGATGCAGACCTCTGTCTTCCCAAGTATGAAGCATTATAAGCAAATGAATAGTGCTTTTACCAACGATCGTCTTTGAGTGAGTTCATCTGGTTGGGTTTAAGCATACCAATCTTCTGTTAACATTGGCTTGAAGAAATGTAGGGGACAAAAAAGCTTAAACCTGATTGACAGGTGCCATCCACAGAACACTGAAGCCAAAAGAAGGGGATCCATGGGGCCTAGGGAGATGGCTCAGTCAGCAAGACTTGCTGTGCAAGCATGAGGAACTGAGTTTGCCCCCCAGCTCCCAGGTAAAAAGCTGGAGGTGGTGTTCTATGCCTGTAATCCCAGCCCTGGGAAGGCTGAGGCAAAAGAACCCTCCACACTCGCCAGCCAACCGCTCTAACCAATTGGTGAGCTTCAGCTTCCATGACAGACTGTCTCAAAAACTAAGATGGAGAATGATAGAGGAAATCCAATATTTTTAATAAATATTTTTATTTGTGTGTACGATATGTGTGAATGTGGGCTCATTCCATAGCGTATGTGTGGATGTCAGATGATTTTGTGTGGGGCCAGGGATTGAATTCAGATCTTTAGAACTTTAGGCTTGGTAACAGGCACCTTTTTGCCTAACTATCTCATTGGTTCAAAACACCCAGTATTGACTTCCATCCCCACGTGCACCTACACACACACACACACACACACACACACACACAGAGCACACAAGCACACATGTACTCACACATGCTCACACATGACTCTGAGACTTAACTATCTCTTCAGAAGAACTTATGATGGTGGCCATTTTCATGACACTGGGGATTCAATCGGGCTGGTCTTGCGCAAGGAATTCTATCCCTGAGTTCTACCTCTTCACTGATCCCAACACTCCTTTAGCTTTTTAAGACAGAGTATAATGAAGTTGCCAAGGCTGGCCTTGAACTTAGACAATCCTCCTGCCACAAACTCTCAAGTAGCTAGGATTGCATGCATGTGCCACCAAGCCCAGTTTGATGGTGTCTTTTAAAGTTAGCAATTGGGCTGGCAAGATGGTTCATCAGGTAAAGGCATTTGCAACCAAGCTTAGAGACCTGAGTTCAATCCCCAGAACCCACAGTGGAAAGAAAGAACTAACTCCTGAAAGTTGTCCTCTGACCTCAACACATGCACCATAACACATGAACACAGGCACACACACACACACACACACACACACACACACTCACACACACACACACTAATAAGTCAAATAAAATCTAAAGACAGCAGCCAGGCATGATGGCTTTAATCCCAGCACTCGGGGAGGCAGAGGCAGGTTGATCTCTGTGAGTTCAAGGCCAGCCTGGTCTACATAGCGAGCTCCAGGCCAGCTGGGACTAAAGGGAGACCCTGTCTCAAAAAGACCAAGAAAAAAAAAAATCCAAAGACAGCAATTGATTAACATGTCTGTAGAGAGCAGGGCCACTGTCACATGTGAATGCTGCCATTGACCTCCTGGAATCCTCGGACACTCTGCTTCCTACCATGCTTCTGAGAAAGTGGTAGGCAGCCAGCTGGCACTTTCTCCAGCACAGCTGCTCCTTGTTTGAAGGATTTTCACCAAGTCATTTGAAATGTTTTTACAAGGTATCCAAATTGGGCAAGCACATTTGATATGCATAAAGAACAGTCTGGAAAAGTGATTGCGAAGCACAAAGAGTCACCTGTTCTTACAGACTTTCCTGCCAGGTCATCTCAGGGAAGGTATGGCCAAGGAGTAAAGATTCTAGAATAAAGGACAGGTACTGGCTTTATTCCAGAGACACCACCTGAACCTGATGACTCTCACTGGAAAGTGTCATGTAGGAAAGCCTGAATCAGAGTCCAGGAGCAGGGGGAGGAGAAGGAGGAAGAAGGGGGGGGGGAGGAAGGGCCAAGTGAAGGACCAGGAGGAGGACGAAGAAGCCTTGTGGACCTGGGAGGAGTCAGCATGACTCACAGACGGAGCTGCCTCCAAAGACAGTTATGAATTGGCTTAGTGGGGGAACATTTTTTACACATGAGGATTAATGGAAATGGTTTGCTGAGTCATAAAACAAGGTGTTGGGCAGTCAGGCTGTAGGAGAACTGTTCTGAAAAAGATTACAGGGACAAGGAATTCATTCAGTGTGTGTGTGTGTGTGTGTGTGTGTTCGAGTGCACATATGTGCACACCTCCACACAATGTGTAGAATAGGATGCATATATTCACAGGATTCAAAAAAAAAAATCTAAGAATATATGACAAAGTTCGAATAGACAGTCTCCTCAGTCCCTGTCTGCCTGGTCCCCACTCTGGTCTCATACGGGCAAACACATAAACTCTTGTACCCATCTCAAGTTCTTTCTACAAGAAAATACATGTATATATTTTTTATTTGTCCAGCTCTGCTTTATACACAGTGGAGTATACTACAAAGCCTGTTCTGCATGTGGCTTAATCATTCCTTCATGTCTTAGAACTCTTTGTTGCCACAGAGACCACATCTTCATTCTTTCACAGTTGCACAATATTCCATTGTATAGTTAGGCCATAAGCTACTTAACAAGGACTTATAGATGTATACGCAGCTGCTACCTAAACTAGCATTACAATAAGGCTGTGATTAATGCCCCTAATCTACATTACTTCACATGTGTATATTATATCGCTCCAGTCAAGTTGTTGTGCATTGCAGTTATTTATTCACTTATAATTTTACCAGCAATGTTGGAAAGTGCCAACAGAATATGCTCACAAATTCTTGGATTTTTGCCAACATAATAGGTAAACAACAATAGCTGAGTGGGAAATTAATTTGCATTTCTCTTGAGTGAGGTCAAGCGTCTTGTATACATTAAAGTCAGTTGTAATTCCTTCCTGTGAACTGAGCACGTCTTTTGCTCATTTTTCTACAGGGTTATTAGCTGTGTATTAAAATTAATTTCTCATTAATTTTTCTCCAGCTTTTTATTTATTTATTTTGCGTGAGTATGGTCTTCACAGGGCTTCTCCCCTCCCAGAGCCCCTCCCTCCTCCCCCACTCTCTCTTCATTTCTTGTCCCCTTCCTTGATTATTATATTCTCCAACCTCCTTCTCAATTCCAAGATTAGTTCTTTGTCTATGATCTGGGAAACAATCTAAAGAGTGTTAATAAGTGACTCTTTTGCTCCATGAGAATGACTCAACACAAAATTCTTTTCAAGACAAAGCCACCCCCTAACACACATACCATGTCCCAGCTCCAGCTCTGGCCTAGGTCACACCAGGTTTCTGGCTGTCTTTTTACTTCACTTTACTTCCTGCTTCCTCTTCCTGGAATAAGATTTTTCCTTTGTCCTTCTGGAAAGTTCTGGCTCACTTTCTCAAGGTCATGTAGCACCTTCTCATTAGGAAGAACAGCTAGTGAGTGTATTTGAAGCCATGAGCCCCTTTCCCCAGGTCGCAGTGAGCTGAAAAGAGACCCCAGCTGGACAGATGACCGAAAAGCAGCGTCAGTTGAGGGGAGTTGCAAGGGGCCATGCTGGAATGTCCAGAGGCCAAGCTGATGAGAAGCCCAGGTGACGATGAGCAGCGCGTCCAGAAGGACAGAGAACAGAGAGCTGAGGATAAACCTAGGAGCCTTGTTCTTCTGAGAACCCACAAAGGAGAACAGGACTGAGAGATCTCTCAGCTTTCAGCAAAGAAAATAAACCCAAGAAAATATGATGAAGACAAACCCCGAGAGCCTGAGCTTAGAGCCTCCAGAGAGGATAAGGGAAGTTGAAAAGACTCATGAAATGCTTTCGCCTTATGCCATCAAGTAGAAATTATACTCCCTGGGCTGGAGCGATGGCCTAGCGGTTAAGAGCGCCGACCGCTCTTGCAGAAGACCCGGGTTCGATCCCCAGCACCCACATGGCGGCCGAGAGCCGTCTGAAACTCCAATTCCAGGAGCACTCCAGTTCCAGGGGAGTCCGACGCCCTCTTCTGACCTCCGCGGCATTGCACGTCACGGGTGCACAGACTCGCATGCAAACAATACATTCATATACATACGGAAATAAATAAATTTAAAAAAAAAAAAAAAAGAAATTATACTCCCTTCAAAAGGGCTTCCACCAAGCTATGAGGAAGAGTTTCATGTTGTGTGTGTGTGTGTGTGTGTGTGTGTGTGTTGTCTGTGTACATGCTTGTTTGCAAGTACATGTGCACATGCGTACACAGGCATTTAGAGGTCAAATGTGACTTCGGGTATCTTCCTCAGTTTCTTCCTACCATGCTTTTTGAGACAAGTTTTCTTGTTGAATCTGGGCCTCACTGATTCAGAAAGACTAGCTCTAAGCCTCAGGGTCTGGCTACCACCACCAGTTCCAGGATTACAAGGGATGCCCACGAAGTCAGAAGAGGGTATTGGGTTCTCCTGGAACTGGAGTTAAGGGACAGTTATTAGCTACCATGTGGGTGCTGGGAATTGAACCCTGGCCTTCTGCAAGAGCAGCCAGGGCTCTTAACCACTGAGCCAAGTCCTTATGTTTACATGCAAGCACTTTACCAGCTGAGCTGTCTCCCTAGCCCCAGTTTCATAGGTTCGAGTTGACCTCTTGCAAGTTCTAGGTTCAGAGAACACAAATCGGAGGATCAACGGGTACAACTAGAAAAGTAAAGGGGTGACAAGAAAACGGAGCTTTGCAAGAAGAACCTCTCTACCCAGTCTCCTGGGTAGTGTCAGCAATTAACTTGCAGAAGTCAGTACAGAAGGGGACAGGAGCTAACATTTCAAGAAAGCAACAAAGAGCTATTCACATAGGTAGGAGGTGATAAACTAGTGCTCAATGGCCATGCAATGCGATTGAATTCCATCCCTAGCATTAAAGACAAATAAAAGAATTCAAAGGAACCTTCTGGTCACAAGGCTTCCCAAGGAGCAACTGTCAACATGGCCCACTCTGAAATCCCTGCGTATTTTTCCTGTATTCATTCAATATGTGTTCTGAGCACGTACCATCTCCTAGACACTGTGCAAGGACTGAGGAGGTTGTGGTGAGGAAGGCACACGGCATAGGTGAGATGGAGACCTGTGCAAGTCAGAGTTGCAGGATCTCAGAAATTAACATTAACTTGTAGGGTACACAGAAGGGACCTATCCCAATTTGGAATGCCAGGCAAGGATTCTTAGCAAAAATTACAGCCTGTCAAGTGGAGTCCCTTGGAATGAATGGCCTACCCATGAAAGGTCTTTGAGAGTATTTGTCCCAGGGAAGGGATAGAGGACTCTTCTGCAGTATGGAGGCTGAGGCAAGACTAGAGGCTCAAGTTAATGTGCTGTGTCCTTCCAGATCAAGTAGGAAACTTCTGGAAACCAAATCAAGAAGTGAGTGCTTTCTTCTTGCAGGTTGTTCTGACCCAGGCAGCCAGAAGATCTTCACAGCAATGTCTGCGCAGATTGCAGCCCAAGAACAGAAGCCCTGCCGACAGGCTCCATCCTCGGGTTTTGCTACTGACTTTCCTATTAGCTCTTAGCTGACACTTGGCATTTTCTGGTACCATCTCCTGCCTGGAGCTCCTCCTTCTCTTCTCTCCAACTCCTTTAAGGGATTCTGATCTTCCCAGAAGCCTTATTCAATATTTATGTGATCTGGACCCAGCAAGGCTGCTTTGACCTACAGTAAGAGCCGGTGCTCATCAGAGGCTGGCGCGTGGCAGCTCTCTTTTGGCTCTGTTCTGCGAATGCACTGCTCCCCCCACCTCCACAGTCTCTGGGAGCTCTGGAGGTGATGCCACATCTCTTTTCTGCAGAGGCTTTGTTTCCATTGGGCACTGCCACCCTTCCCTCCCAGGGCAGGGGAAAGAATTCTGCTGCATGTTTTAGCAAATTTTTATCCCATAGATTCTATTTTGCTTTTTTTTTTTTCTCATTATGACCAGTTAGCAAGAAGCAAGATATCAACACCCCCTCAGTGGACAACCCACCCCAGAGGGGCCAAAGCATGTAACGAGAAGGTAGACATGTTTGGGGACTGCTCTTTTTCCCATTGTAATTTCAGATTCCCGAGGCCAGGCTGCCTGTCTCCTTTCATCAGGAAAGCAAAGTGACGGCAGGACCCGAGTGGCTCGTTCACTCACACAAGTGCACACCTCAATTAGGATGCTAAATAATGAAAACAACCTTGGACTTGCTGCCAAGACTCTCAATGAGCAGTGAAGGCCAGTTCAGACATCTGCATCGATTTCCCTCCAGCACTGAGGATCTGCAGAAGCACTAAGCCAACTCAACTGTGAGCTGGCTTCTCGGCCCAGCTACAAGAAGAACGCCATCGCTACAGCTGCATGTAGGAAGCGTTGCTGGGTCAACTAGTTGTGAGATGTTGTCAGAGATTGGACCTCCTAGGAGGGCAGGGAGAGGGTTTGTGGGGGAGGTTGCATCACAGGGACTTGTTAATTTAATGTCTAGAGAACTAATATGGCAGCTCCAATGACAGAGGTTGGGATTGATAGACACACAGGGCTCGATTTGTTCTCAGGCTCTCCAGCCTTCCTTCATACAGACATCACTAATCAGTCATGACCCTTTTTCTTTTCCATCAAAGTGTATACCACCCTGGGAGCCATACCTGCTGACAAAGGTCTCTGGGCTGCTGAGGAAGTAGAGAGAGTATTTTCTTCCTTGTGAGATGGTTGAGTCTTGCAGTTAGTAGCTTGAGAGCCTTTACTGATACTTTTACACTTAGGAGTGAGTTCATTTCTCCTAACAGGGAGAAAACACAAGCCAGTTCATTGGGTGAATGACAGCAGGCAAGACCAGAGATAGGCCTGGAAGGGCCACTTACAAGCCAGGAAGGGCCTACATTATTGTGCTGACCAATATGGAGGTAGGAATGCAGGATGTCTGCCCTTCCCCAAAGCTGATGTCAGCCCCTATCTTCTCCAGCAACTGGAAACCAAGGGAACAGGAAAGTCTCCCATCCCTGAAGTGTCTGATGACTTGTGGTACAGAAAGAACAGAGAAAACAACAACCCCTTTTCCACCTTCCTACTCAGAAGTTGGTTGTTTTTTTTCATTCATTTGTTCACTAGTTACCCAGTCCTTCTTGCCAATCTATCTCCTGCTTAATGTGGGAGAATGAACTGAGACTCCTGCTTGTGAATTTCTTAGCAGCCCCCAACTGTCTCCTCTTCAGCTCTCAGGCATTTGTTGCCTCGGGCAAAGAATGACATCACAAGGCACACTGGTGGGATGCTCTAGAGACTGCGCAGCCAGGAGTGCCTGCCTATTTGCAGCATCCCAGAACTTGAATCAAAAAATCAAGGTCCTGGTGACTTTTTGGAGTGATGTATCAGTTCTATATCTTCATTGCTTTGTGGACATTACTACCTTAAAGTATGGTAAATAGAAAATGGAATAGGAAAAAATGATAAATTAAATATGGACAACATAATATCATTATGTAAAACTTTTTAATGTGTATAAGAATAGAATACAGTCTTTATGTATAAACAACTAGTAACAGAAAGAGGATCTTCAGGAGACATCAGCTGCTATGCACTCATTACTTCTAGGGAGTGGAAAAGAGTGGGGTATTTGGCACTAGCTGTAGTCATTAATTAACTTTATTTTTAAAAAGAGAGGGATCTAACACAAATATGGTAGAATGTTAACATCTGTTTATTCTTGGTAGTGGGTACAAAGGTGTCATGTTATTTTCTGCATGTTAAAAATGTTTTATAATTTTCTTTAAAAGTTCAAAAGACACATGCACCGCAAACACACACAAACACATACACACGCCACATATACCACACCCAGATACACACCACAGATACACACATACACCACATATACCATGTAACACACATTATCATCATCACCATCATCATCCCACAGGGCCCTAAATGTCTCTACTCCTACATCATATATTTGGACGTTAGGGACAAGCAGCTAAGGGAAGACAAAATGAGAGAATTGGCCTCCAAAAGTCACAGGGGATAGAGCGGCTTGAGCTCCTTTCCAGGGAAGAGGAACTGACAAGCTTTACAGCATTCAGCAGGCCTGAGAGGAGATGTCAGGACTATCTACATCCTGCAGGGTGCAGAGGCAGCTCAGTGTTTCCCATGGCCTAAGGCAAAGAAGAAGCTGAGAGAAACAGGATCTAAGAGATGGGCAGCCCAGGACTGGTTATTTCTGCCACCTTAGAAGAGACACCTGTAAGACGAAGAGCAATAGACAAAGACTTTCACATTGCCTGCACCTCTAAGTTTGTATCCTTAAAGCCTGGCTGCAAGATGAGTAAGCCACAGTCCCTCTTCTCAGGGACCACAAGCCTCCCTGGGAGACAGAGAAATAAACAAGTCAGTATGATATGGCACCCTCAGAGAAAAGGAGGGCTAAATGATATGGAAACTCCTGCACAGAACATTAGGTGAGGCCCCTCTTCTCTAGTCAGTTCTTTCCTAATGCGACAAAACAGGTAAGAAAGCAACTTAAGGGAGAAAGGATTTGTTTTGGTTCCTGGCTGATCCTCGAGTGGATGACACTGTTGTTTCTGGGCATTGACGAGGCGGAACAGCATGGAGGAAGGGCATGGAGGAAAGGCCTGTTTGCCGCATAGCAGCCAGGGAACAGAGAAGAATAAAGCAAGGGAACAGGGCCAGGGTGCACCCCTCGAAAGCACAGCGCCGGAGACCTTCTCCTCCAACCAGGCTCCACCTACCACGGTTCTACCACCTCCCAATCGTCTATTCAGATTGGAACCCGTCAGTGGAGTAAACCATTGATCCGTTCAGAGCTCTCATCATCTATCTCTGGAAATGCCCCACAGACACACCCAGGAGTGTGCTCTGCCAGTCTCCTCCCAATCTCTCAATCCAATCAAGCTAATAGCCAAGATAAGATTGTGCCCACCCCTCTCTCTAGCATTGTCTTTGGAATGTAGATTCGTTATCTGTGACTGAGTAAAAATAGCTTCAAAGTGCAGTATCTTAAAGCCATAACCATTGTCTCATGAAGTTGGACTCTGGGAACCAGCTTAGCAAGGTCGGGCAGCTCATTAGGAGTACTGGGCTACTGCCTTCTGAAGACTATGGAGGTGAGAGATGACCTCCCATGCTCTCTCATGTGGCTGCCTAGTGTTGGCTATTCACAGGAAGTTCTCAGTCTGTGGTCCTCCCTGTGGAGACACATGAATGTCCTCATGGGATGGCAGCTGGCATGCCTCAGAGTGAACAAGCCAAGAGAAAGCAAGAAAGAAATGGCATGCTGTTCGTAAGAAGCAGCTTACTAACCCAGTCTGCACTCTACATCTTGAAAGGAAGATAGCACACACTATGTGGACTTGTTTTACAAACCATCAAAGGGCATGAAGGAAGCCAGAGTTCCTGAACTTCCTCCACTGACCTGACCCACATGTGATGGGTTATTATGAACTCATAATAAATAGCACTAGGGGTGGAGGCAATTGGCAAGACTGGAATTAGGAGTCAGACACAGTTGAGAAAAATTAAGGGCCTGAACACAAAGCACAGGCAAACTGCATCACCCTTGAGATGGAGTACTCTAGGAAGCCCAGAAATTTCCTCCAGGCTCAGAGAGCCAAGACGTAAAGTAGAACCCACACGAGTCACAAGCTCTGGTAGTCAAGAACTTCTCAGCACTCTCAAACAGAATGACAAAATCCAGGAGGGACAGGCAGAGAGGCAGGCAGCGTCACTGGGGTCTAGACACTGGAGCTGGAGATCTGAGTTCCAGAAGACTGGCTTGCAGGAACAGGATGCAGCCAAGGGCCCTGGGGCCCTGGCTTTGAAGCTGGATTGCCCTGCAAGCACCTACGTGTTTGTATAGAGACCCAGCCAAGCACCTCCCCCCAACCCGAAAAAATGTCCCAGTTCAGTAAGAACTGCACTAAAAATTTGTCATCTTAACATCTCAAGTAAAATCTTTTAAAATTCTACATTCATGTTTCATGTTTTGAGAGCCAGTATCATTTTTATTTTGTATTACAAAATGATAGAGTGGGAAAGATTGCAAAAGTATCCAAAACCGAGCTTACTGAATAGCATATCACAATATGTTGGTGTTTAACAGCAGGGCTGAGGGGCCACAAGCCAGTGGAAAGGGTAGGCAGGAGTTAAAACACAGTCTATCTCCTGCCCAGCAGCCCACCCAAAATGGCACGTCTTTGTTATCTCCTGTGTCCGCTAGCTGCTGGCTCAATGAGGGGGCATCGGAGAAGAGTTGGGCTATGGAACTCCCCGGCCCTTGAAAAAAGCGGGGCAGATGGCGCTCCTCAGCCAGACTCTTCCTTCTGGGAGCAACCTTGCCAGTGTCCAACTCCAAAACTGTCGAATCCCGCCCACTCTAGGCAACCGGCCACTCCAGAAATATCAGGACCCTCCCTTGCAGGGTTGGCACCACTGTAAGCGTCCGATGGAGGCCGGCTTATGGGTCTTCTGCTGTTTAATTGACCCCCAAGTCTGAGTGGGCTGAGCTGCAGCCAGGGCTGAGGAGTGGGATGGAGACCCACAGCCTGCACAGAAGGGTTTGCCCTCCGGGCTGGCTGGAGAAGGGGATGCTGGGAAAGCGCACTCGCTGGGTCCCTTCTCAGTGGAGAGCTTTGGCAGTTGGCTGCTGGTAGGAGAGGGGTAGCCTGCAGCATCTGTTAGCTGTCCCTGTGGCCCTCTTCTGAGGTACCTCTCTCACACAGGCATTCCTGCCAGACCCCCACCTCCTCGAGCCCCCCCCCCCAGATAGCTTTTTTTGCCCACAGGATTTGTTTGGAGTTAGGGGACCAAAGATCAAATTAAGTTGAAAGAACTGACATATGCAAATGAGTCACGTGCCTGCCTGCTGAGCCCAGATTGACAGCTTTATTGCGCAGCGCTCTAAATCTCTCAGGACCTGTTTATAAAGAGATCTGGAATCTTCTCTTGGCTTGTGGCAACTTTCCAGCTTGCCCAGGCATGACTTAGCACAGAAATTGGGTTTGTTAAAACCTCTTCTTGTGTCAGTAGCTCTGCGGTGGGGGACCTGCTCCTCGATGAATTATTGAACAGCTCGGAAGTTTGTCTTCCCAGGTCACAGCCCTTCCTCTCCACAGCTCCTTTGTCAGGCAAGTCATTCTAAATAGGAAGCAGTGCCGAGCTTCTCTTGACCGGCCTAGAGATGAACCAGATTCCAGTCATGTTTGAACAGCTGCCAAGGCACTCCAAGGCACCAGACTTGACTGTAGGGTCACTTCGAATGCCGCTTTGGGCACTTGCATAGCTTGATGACCTCGAGCTATTGTTCTGAAGGGATCAAATCTCAAGGCATGAAAACCAAAACCATTTACCCCCCCCCATCCACACACACACCCCCAGCTGCTTCACCTGTTTTGTTATTTTTTTCTGATGATGCCACCATGTCCCCCAGATGCCCCAAAGCCTGTCTTGGCTACAACCCTTAACCCTTAACAGGTGAAACAACTGTTTCCAACTTTGGCTCTGGGGCTCATAAAATATTTCCTAAATATAGTCAGCCCACCTAGTCCCACCACTCCTGAATTGTTTGGATTGTTAACATCTAGGCTGAATGATGATTGATTGAGTGGGTGAGTGGGTGAGCTAGGGGTCAGATCCAGAGCCTGGTGCATGCCGGCAAACACTCTAACCCTGAGCTATGTCCCCAACTCCTTCCTCTAGGTCCTGAGCAGGTAGGTCTTCCTGTCAGCCTCCCCTCACCCAGTCCTTGAACTATAATCTCATTATATTATTGTCCAGTATTCATTGGCTTTATTAATTTGAAGATAACTGTGTTTTGTTATTTAGAGAGAGCTCAGTTTAAATGAGTTTCGCCACTCACAACTTTACAACCTTGAATAAAATGCTTACTCTGTAAAATGAGAGTAATGACTATGAAAATGAAAGGAGATGATATGTATAAGTAATTTACCTCCAAATCAGGTACCCAGACAGCACCAGGAAATGTTCACTTTTATAATTACTGCTACTTTTCAAAGCCTGGCTTCTCTGCCTTTAACTTCATGGGGCTCTTTATTTCCTTGTTTGTTTTTGTTGTCATTATTGAGACAAGTCCAAGTCTGGTCTTGAACTCTCCACTCTCCTGCTTCAGTCCCCCAAGACCTAGGATTCCATGCATACACCATCTTTACCTTTTGACCCTCTGGAATATCCTGTGAAACCAACACATATCCCCCAAATGGGAATGCATGCATGTGAGAAAATGCTCTACCACTGAGCTACCCCCTAGCCCCATGTTACTCATAATTTAAGACCCATCTCAAATGTTCCCACCCCTGGGAGATCTGTAGTGCTCCCATCTTGACATTTCCATAGCCTTTGCAGACAACTGTTTTAACAGCTGCTTTGAAACATTTATTTTCATGTGCCTGTCCCTTAGCTACAATGAATCCCCCAAGAGCAAAAAAAAGAGAGGCATGTGTCCATTCAAACACTGACTCATCAAGTGTGTTGCAGTCCTTCTGGGTCAGCGATGTCCTGGACACTGTAAGCACAAATGTATTGGAATGATACATATTCATCAAGGTGCTTAGCTGCAGACAACAGTATCCCTCTGGCTAGTTTAAGCAGAATGGCTTTTATTATTTTGAAAACTGTAGTTCACAGAATCTCAGAGAGGGCCAGAGTGGTGTCTGCAAAGGCGAGTTCAGTGCAGCTGAGAACTGTGTGGACTAAGGAGATGACTGACCGATTACACTGAGTTGTTCTAGTAGACGCTCCAGGAGAACACTCAGCATGCCAGGAGAGTCCATCTTCATTGCGCATGCCAGGAGAGTCCATCTTCATTGCGCATGCCAAGAGAGTCCATCTTCATTGCACATGCCCACTTGCAGTCTCAAGGCAGTGTAGCTACTAGATGGAGCCTACATCACAGTCCTGTATGCCATTTGCAAGGACGTGTCCTAGAGGTGACCTCAACTTTCTGAATCCACCTGGAGACCAAGCTGTAAGGGGTTGGAATGGGTGTTGAGTGGGTTAACTCCCCCAAATCCTTGCTGCTACGGAACTTCAGCCAGAGAGGGGTATACATGCAAACAAACATCACAGTCTTATCAGAGTGGTGCAGTGGGACAGTGAAGACGAAGACATGTGGGGATTTTGTACAGGCTTTGCAGACCCAGGACTTTTGGGGTGGAGGGTTCTTGCTTGTTGTTGTTGTTGTTGTCATTCATTGTCTTTGTGGTGTTAAAGAAATCCACAGCCTCCTCCATGTGAGGTGAATGTTGTACCATTGTCGGCCAAATTTTAAATCTTGCAGTGGCCTAGTGGGTAGAGCACTGGCTGTTCAAGCGTGAAGACATGAATTCAGGTTGAACCCTCAGCCCTCATGTAAATGTTAGGTGAGCATGGTAGCCTGCCATAATCCTAGTGTTCAGGAAGTGGAGACAGAATCCCTGGAGTAAGTGGGCTCACTAATCTAGCTGAATCAGCAAGCTCTAGGTTCAAGCGAGAGACCTGGCAAGCTCTGAGTTCTGAGACACACCACTTCAGTATTAAGATGGAGAGCAATTGAGGAAGACACCCCAAGTCAACCTCTGGCCTCCACACATATGCACACATCCATGTGTACCCTCACATACACATATCCCCCTATACACTCAAACATGTATACAATACCTACACATACACCATATACATCCTCAAACAAAGAAACAAAGATATAGCTTCCATTTTCTCCTGAAGGCACTGAGTAGTTAGTTGTTGAATGATTTAAATTACATGGTCCTGTGAGCTAGGTATAGAAAGATCTACCTGCTGTGCAGAAGAGTAAGGAAGGCCAGGAGAGGAAGCAGCCACATCCGGAACTTGAGAGGCTTGTGCCATGCTGTCACCATCAACTGCACTCCTCATCTAGTTTTGAGGAATACAAGGGATTTCAAGGATCTAATTCCCAAACCTCGGTGAATAGATTTAAGCCGGACATGCCTGGGACAAAGATGGGGTACGGAGTGGTCACATGACTCAAATTGGGCCTATGGACAAAAACACAGCCTAGCTTCTTCCTGGCCCATTAGAGATATGGCAGTCTGTTTTGTGAGGTTGACAAGTGGTAGATGAGAACATACCGTCCAATGGCCACGTTTCCATGGCTGACCAGCAGCATCTGCTTATACAAGCATTTGATGTATGCATAGTGAATAGGCTAATGAAGGCTTCATAGAATGTGGTTATAAATGTGATATGCACCAGGCATGGTGGCGCACGCCTTTCATCCCAGAAGAGACAGGTGGGTCTCTGTAAGTTCAAGACCAGCCTGGTCTACACAGTGAGTTCCAGGCCAGCTGGGGTAAAGGGAGATCCTATCTCACAAGGACCAAAATAAATAAATAAATAAATAAATAAATAAATAAATAAATAAATAAATCTGATATGCTTCTACAACCAGTCCTATCACTAAAAATGGCAGACCTTGAATTCCTTTTTGGTTATTTTCGTTTGTTTGTTTTAACAATCAGAACTACCCTAGTGGAGATATAGAAATGTCCAGACAGACAGATTTCCAGACTTTCTTGGAGTGGAGGGATATGAAGGTCACTCACACTGGCCATATCATACTTGCTTGCATATTCAAACTTTGAATGCTTAGAAATATAGATGAGTGATCTTTAAAAAAAATTTAAGTGTTTTGCTTGCATTATCTAAGTGCACTATATGCATGTAATGCCCCTGGAGGCTGGAAGAAGGTGTCAGTCCCCTGGAACTGGAGTTACATTTGGCTGTTAGTCCCCCAGTGGGTTCTGGGAGTGGAATACAGTTCCTCTGGAAGAACAGCCAATGCTCTTGACGACTGAGCCATCTCTCTAGCCCCAGACCAGTGATCTTAAATGTATCACAATACCAAATGCTGACCTGCTGAGCCACCCACGCCTTCCCTTCATATATTTACTGTTATAAAAGAATCTCAGCAAAACAGCAGGACTAGTTTCCATCATCCCAGAGCCTGTTTTCCAGGGGCCAATGGAGCACAGCAGCAGGTCTGATTAAGTCGTTAAAGCATCAAGGGCAGTTCCCAGTTTAATCAAGTAGAGATCCAACATATAAAAAGATATGTACTATGTTTTCTTAACAAGACAAACCACAAAAGAATCCATGCATAACTTGTGCTTGCTTGCCTCCATAGCTCACGCTGAGCAGTCCCAGCCACCTGCTCCTGACTCTCTACGTTGCTCTTGTTGACTGACGAGGGATAAAAGACATCAGGAGAACTTTTAGACTGGCTATGGACAGTCAATTCTCTGACTTCTCACTTCCTATCCAGTTCTCCACTTATACGGGAGCTAACAAATATCCCAAGCTTTATTACAGGAATCACCCAGAGGATATTAAAGTCTCTTCTCACACATTGAGACTGTAAGAGCATGCAGATAGTTGGAATATGTTTGGGCTTAATGGGAATTGAGGGAGAGGAATACTGAAGAGACAGGGAACATTGAGCAGGCACAGTTCTGGCCACCCCAGAGCAATTTGCAAGTTGCTCCCTCCTAAACTTTAATGATAAACAAGCCAGGCAGGAAGAGTCCGGCTTTCCTCCTCTCCTGTCTGTCTTTTCCTTTGCCTAGAGCCTTTCAGATGCTGTCTTGGAGTCTGGCTTTGCTTGTTATGACAGAACCACTTCTCTTTAGAGTCTCCATAGCATGACCCAAGGAGAAAGGAAACCTGGGTGTAATCAGACTAAATAGAATTATTTCTTCTATGAGAGAAACATTATTGCACTAATTATTCTATTAGTCCTATTGCCGTGGCAAAATACCTGACAGATGTGACTTAAGGAAGGGTTTATTTTGGCTCCCACAGTTCCAGAGTAGAGGCCTTCACAGTAAGGAAGTCATGGCAACAGGAGCTCGAGGCAGCCTGTGTCCACCTGTGTCCACCTGTGTCCGCCTGCATCCACCTATGTCCACCTGTGTCCGCCTGTGTCCACCTGTGTCTGCCTGCGTCCACCTGTGTCTGCCTGTGTCCGCCTGCATCCGCCTGTGTCCGCCTGCATCCGCCTGTGTCCACCTGTGTCCGCCTGTGTCTGCCTGTGTCCACCTGTGTCCGCGGTCATGAAGCAGAGAGATGGATGCCAATATTGACCTCACTTTCTCCTTTTTATCCATTCCATAGAATGAAGCCACTCACGGTGAGACTGGGTCTTCCTGTGTCAATTAACCTAATCTAGAAACCCCTTCACAGACATGCCTGGAGGTTTGTCTCCTTGGTGATTCGAAATCCCATCAAGTTGACGATCAAGATTAACCCTGTAGGGCTGGGGAAATGGCTCAGTAGGTAAGAGTCCTGGCTATACAAGCATGAAGACCTAAGTTCAAATCCCCAAGCAGGAATGGCCACACAGTTGCCTGTAAACTCAGTGCTGTGAGACTAGAGATAGTAGGGTTGTTGGAGCTTGCTGGGCAGCCAGCCTGGCAGAAAAACTGGCAAGCTTCAGGTTCAGTGCGAGATGCCATCTCAAGGGAATAAAGTGGACAGTGATAGAGGAGGACACACAGTGTCCTCTAGCCACCCCAGTCATACAAATGCACCCCACATGCACACACGTACACACACACACACACACACACACACACTGTCAATAGTTAGACACCTACCACAGGCTCCCACCACCTCCATCTACCTGGAAAAGATGCCTTGAGCGTCATTTTGGTACCATGAGTCCTGTGGTGCTGGGCATTTTGGCACCATGAGTCCTGTGGTGCTGGGCATTTTGGCACCATGAGTCCTGTGGTGCTGGGTGCTACACAGATTCTACCCCTCTCTGTCTCAGCTTGCCTCTTACATCTGGCATCCCTCCTAGCCCTGCCTCTCCGCAGGGAAAATAATGCATCAGATTGCAGTGACCTTTCTATACCAGAGGCAGAAGAAGGAAGGCAGGGCCACACATGGAAGGACAGTCTGGAATGATAGCTGATTGTGGAGCAAGTCACGCACTTGAATGATTAACAGAAACACGTCTGCTTACTCACATAGAACCAAGCAGCTTTGAATGCAAAACAGAAAAATATACATTGTTCTACACTTCACCCCATCCTAAGTTTCTCTCTCTCTCTCTCTCTCTCTCTCTCTCTCTCTCTCTCTCTCTCTCTCTCCTCTCTCTCTCTTCTGGATACTGTCTCTGCCCTGAACTGTGCCTCCACAATACTGTTATAACTTGGCTAAGCCTCTTGAATAGCACACATGCCTGCTGAGCAAAGTGCTTGCTATTGTAGGAAAAAAAAACATGAGATATGAAAGATTTTTGTTACATCCAGTGTCACCAAAGTCACATATTCTAAGACCCAAAACAAAATCTCCCAACTGCCTGATTGTCCCTGACCAAACTCAGAAGGCAGCTGTTAGCACTAAAATAATACTGTCACCTTTGAAGACCTGTGATGTGTCAGGCCCTGGATTAGATGATCTCACTAGAGCTGCTCCAACTGCCTGGACATCTGAAGTTCAGAGAGATCACAAGACATGTCCAAGTAACTTGTGGAATGCTGGAAGAGCCAGGACTTGAACCCAGACTGATCTAGTTCTTAGTTGACCACTGGGTGCCCCATAAGAAGAGGAGAGTGGTTTCATTTGTACCTCCTTTCAACAGAAAGTGCAAACTATTCCATTTTTGCATTTTTATTTCTTTGATTTATTTTATTTTATTCTATATGTATGAGTGTTATTCCTGCATGTAAGTGCACCCATAGAAGTCAGAAGAGGGTATTGGATTCCCTGGAACTGGAATTATGGACAGTTGTTAGCTCTCATGTGGGTGGCAAGATTCAAACCCAGGTCTTCTGCAAGAGCAGCCAGTGTTCTTAACCACTGAGCAATCTCTCCAAGCCCCTATGATTGCATTTTTTTTGAGACAGGGTTTCCCTGTAGCCCTAGTTGTTCTGGAACTCACTATGTAGACCAGGCTAGCCTTGAACTCACAGAGATCCACCTGCCTCTGCCTCCCAAGTGCTAGGATTAAAGGCGTGCATATGATTGCATTTTAAACTTGGAGCCTGATCATTTTTCCTATAGCCCAGCTTTTTTCTTAAGTCCTATTTGACTTATTCCACAGACAGTTGTCCCTTTGGAAACCCTGATGATCATTAAGATGGTCTTATGAGGGCTGGAGAGATGGCCTAGCGGTTAAGAGCGCCGACCACTCTTGCAGAGGACCCGGGTTCAATCCCCAGCACCCACATGGCGGCAGAGAACCGTCTGAAACTCCAATTCCAGGAGAACTCCAGTTCCAGGGGAATCCTACACCCTCTTCTGACCTCCGTGGCATTGCACAACACTGGTGCACAAACTTGCATGCAAACAGTACATTCATACACATACAGAAATAAATAAAATTAATAAAAAAAAAAAGGATGGTCTTATGAAAACTGTGGGCCATCAAGAAAGCTCAGTGGGTAAAGGCACTTGCTGCTAAGCCTAATGACCTCAACTTGATCCTGGGAGTCAGAAGGAGAGAACCTCTGTGTGAACACACTTGCACACACTTGCAGGAGCACACACACCCTTGCACACATTCATACACTAAATGTGAAAACAATTTTAAAGGGAAGAAAAAGAAGAAAACTTCCTCTGGCCAGACTAACAGGAATAAAGTTGAGGGTGTTGCTAGCTACCAACCCTGGTGATCCGCGGCGTCCTCGGCTTCACTGAACCATTGGTGTTGGGACAGGTACAAATTTTATTAGGTAAAGCCACAGAAATAACAACCCAAGTTAGGCTTTAATCTCCAAACCATTGTAAAGATAATGAGTACACTTTCAAATAATGGCTGGAAGTGAAGGGGGGGGGCATTGGAAAAGACCTCGGCTTCAGGACCTTCATATGCAAACCAGGGCTTGGCGTGCTGGCCAAACCCACAGAGGACTGGAATCAAAATGTTTCCCAATTACTGTGCTGGAAGCAGATTTAGAAAGAGGCCTGCTTTGCCATGGGCCTGCCAACCTTGGACTCAGTACTGGGCCAGACCAAAATGACCCCAGCGATTGAGGCTTTCCCTGAGACTCCTCCCTTTAGACTCCTCCACTGAGACTCCTCCCTAAAAAGTGCTCAGCACTCTTCTGCCTCAGGCTAGAAATCCTGGTTTGTAGAGGGGCTGACACCTCAGATCCCAGAGAGTTCAGTCACCCCAGGCCTCTCCTTTCTGGGTGCCTTCTCACTGCCATTGTTAGCACCCCTCAGTGGAGACAGTCACCAGTCACTGGGGTTGTGGCAATCAGCAAGCAGATGCCCAGCGAAGATAGGGGGGTATTCTTCTAACCCTCACTGTCGTCCTGACTTTTTGTCCATCTGGCTCTCCTGGGACATTTGCTATGCCCTGCATAAAGGGTGCAGAGGCAGTGAGCTGACTGGTGGCTTCCGGGAGAAGATGGAATAGGAGAAAGTGGTTGTCTAATGGGTCGGGGGCAATGAAGGTACTGTGAAGCTTGACAGAAGGGCTTACACAATATTATGAAAGTACCAAATACCATTGATTTATAATTTTATTTTTGATCCTGTGCTGGGGATCAGACCTAGGGCCAATTCATGACAGGCCAGCATTCTACCAGTGACCTACAACTACTGCCTTTGGGCTTGCTGTTTGTCTCTAAGACAGTGTCTCACTTTGTAACCCTGCCTGGCCTGGGACTTGCTGTGTAGACCAGGCTGACCTCAGACTCACAGAGATCTTCCTGTGGCTGCCTCTCCAGTACTGGGATTAAAACTGTGCACTACCAAACCCAACTTGGTCCTTGGTTTTTCTTTTTAAAAAAAATTTTTTTTTTATGTGTATGAGTGAACTGTCTGCATGTAGGTTGGTGCACCTGTGTCATGCAGTGCTGCAGAGGTCAGAAGAGGGCGTTGGATTCCCCTGGAACTGGAGTTAAAGATGGTTCTTAGCCGCCATGTGGGTGCTGGGAATCGAACCTGGGTCCTCTGCAAGAGCAATCAGCGCACTTAACCACTGAGCCATCTCTCCAGCCCCAGTCCTTGGTTTTCCAAGACAGAGTTCTGGCTCTGTAGCTCAAACTGGTCTTAAACTCTCAGCAATCCTCCTGCCCCAGCCTCCCAAGTGTTGAGCTATACATTTTAAAATGATTCATTGTATGTTCTGTGGATTTCATCTTAATAATCATTTTTTTTTTGTCTTTTTGAGACAAAAAAGTTTAGTTCCAAGTCCCAGCTGGCCTAGAACTTGCTATGTAGACCAGGCTGGACTTGAACTCACAGAGATCCACCTGCCTCTGCCTGGGATTAAAGGTGTGCGCCACTATTCTCAGCAATAATATTTTTTTTATCCAATTTTCCTGTCATTAATTTTTTTCTTTTTTGCCAATTTTTATTGAAGCTTTGTGCATTTCATACAAAATTCCCAATCAAGTCTACACCCATTCCCCTTCCTTGCCCCCCACCCCACCAGAGCTCATGCATTCTACCAATATGATTTTCATCTTTTTCTCAGTCTCTTTTAAAATTTTCGATGCAGAAGTTTATTGTTTTGAGCAGAAGCTCACCATATCAGTCGGTTTTTTGACCCAATCTTTTGTTGTTATTGTTGTTGTTCTTTCCAACCTGCATCACTCCAAAATATGTATATATGCATGCCACATATATCTTTTTTAATTTTTTATAATTAATTTTATTTATTTATGTATGTGTATGAATGTACTGTCTGCATGCAAGTTTGTGCACCCATGTCGTGCAATGCTGCGGAGGTCAGAAGAGGGTATTGGATTCCCCTGGAACTGGAGTTCTCCTGGAATTGGAGTTTCAGACGGTTCTTGGTCACCATGTGGGTGCTGGGGATTGAACCTGGGTCCTCTGCAAGAGCGGTCGGCGCTCTTAACCACTAGGCCATCTCTCCAGCCCGCCACATATATCTTTTAGCATCTTCAGCTTATGATTTATTTCTTTTTTCTTCTTTGTTTTTAAAATTAGGCTGAAAGATGTCATGTTTGAAGTCTCCTCCCTGGCATGCCCAAACAACCATCAGTTCTGCCCTTGTGCTCCACACTGGGGTTTTCCCTTCCCATGGTCACCAAATGAGGTCCAGTAAGCACCACATCCTGTCTTGATCTTCCTGTACTGGCCTCCATGATACAGCCTGGGTAGTCCAACAATGGCAGTCTATACTCTGAAGAGGCTGAAACCCCGGTAGTAGCTCAGTCCACAAGCTGGATGTCTCAGCAGTCTAGTCCTCATCTGGCTCTGAGGGTTTGGAGGATTCTTGGAGAGACATGAGTCTTCAGTCCATATTGGGAGGTTGAAAAGCTGTGTCTCATGTCTTTGAAGGATGGCAAAAGCAGTGGCAGCCACAGGGTAGCTGTACTTGTCAGTAAGACAGGCAAAACAACTATGCTCTATTTTTTTTATACAATTTCTAAAGTACAATTTCTTGGGCCTTACTAATTATTTATTTCTGGTTATACTTTCCTTTTGGATGCTTAAGGCCACACTGTTAGCGCAAATTAACCAAGGTTTTTGTTTTCTCAAGGTCAGTTGAGGACCTGGTCCTCAGGTTTTTTTGGGGGGGTGCGGGGAGGAGCAGGAGGAATCCCTGGCGCCTTTTGGCTTTTCATTTACCAGTTCCATCCATTTGCGGACAAAATCAGGAATAATCATTTTTTTTAATAAAAATTAAGGCCTCAGTACCCCAAAAGCTGCCTTCCAGGGAAATGTAGATGAAAAGCACCTGGTGGTGTTAGGAGCCCACACACCTGGACAGGGACTAAGCTGTGGCCGGCTGGGAGGGAGAAGAAAGTAGTTTAGCAGTCTAGTAGCTTGGCGATCTTGGAAGGCAAAAGTCTTCATACTGTCAAGATTACAGTTGTTTTCCTTTATAATACAAAGAACATTTTAAATTACTGTCATGAAGGGCGTTCACAGTCCTAAGTACACAATTCCACATAGAACTTCCTGTGTGTCTCAAAATGGAGACCCAAGGAGCCAGCCTGCAAGCAGAGGGGAAGGCAGGACTCTGGGTGTGTGGCTGGGTCTCCTCAATGCTCTGCCTTAAAGATAAGGGATAGGAAAATTTAAAAATATTTTTGTTTGCAAAAGTTAGTCCTATTCTGCATATGTATTAAACCTGTATTATATATACCCATGTATTTGTTGTGCATATATTTTTGTCTGTTTTGTGAGAGAGAGAGAGAGAGAGAGAGAGAGAGAGAAAGGAAGGAAGGAAGGAAGGAAGGAAGGAAAGAAGGAAGGAAGGAAAGAAGGAAGGAAGGAAGGAAGGAAGGAAGGAAGGAAGGAAGGAAGGAAGGAAGGAAGGAAAGAAATATCATTACATTGGCTGGCCTGGAGCTTTACATTCTCCTGCCTCAGCCTCTCGGCTATTACAAAATCTTAATCCATGCTCATGCATATTGGCTGTGGAACAAATTCAAGGTGCTGGAGCAGTCTCATTTGAGAGGTATGCTTAAAGTGGTTAGGTTCAAAAGATAATTCTTTTTTAAATGATAAGGTAAACTGGACATGATATTGCACGCCTTTAATCCCAGCACTTGTGAGACAGAGGCAGGTGGATATCTATGAGATCTAAGGCAAGCCTGGCCTATATAGTGAGTCCCAGGCCAGCTGGGGCTACAGGGAGACTCTGTCTCAGAAAACAAACAACAACAACAACAACAACAACAACAACAACAAAGGTAAAACCATTGCTCTCACATAGACATAAAATAATCATATGTCAAAGACTTTTATTCAAGTCGGAAATGTAGCTCAGCTGGTAGAGGGTCTACCATAGAAGAAACCTCGTGCTCCATCCATCGCACCACATGATGACAATGCACTACTCTGAGAAAATAGCCAGACTCCCCAGATGAGTCAGTTTCTGCTGCCACCTTACTGACTGCAAAGACACACAGCAACTGAGGGCCGCTCTGCATTTCCCCCTCGAGTCCTGGCTTCCTTAGCCCTTTTCTGCCTACAAAGCCACCTTCCTCGGCTCAGCCCATTGAACATTCTCTCGGGGACTGCGAGAGTTAGTTGTCAATGTCAACTTACCAAAAACTAGAAACTCTTGAGGGAAGAGCCTCAGATCAGGTAGGCATTTGGGCATGTCTGTGGGGCTTGTCTTGATTACTGAGATGGGAATGCCCACTCTGGATGTAGGCAGCACTTTTTCATGGGCTTTGCACAGGGCTTTGCACACTGTCACAAATGCTACCAGTTCATACGTGCAAACTGCCCTGCGGTATCTGGAAAACATGGCTTCCTTGTATTCATCTAGCACCTCTGGCTCTTACAATTTTCCTGCCCCCTCTTCCACAGGGACAGAGCACTATTATGATCCCAGTGATGAGGAAGCGGTAACAAGTGAGTCTCTAGGACTTTCTGGCCAGCCAGTTTAGCCTAATCAGCAAGCCTCCAGGCCAATGAGAGATCTTGCCTCAAAAGACAAGGTAGAAGCAAGCATGGTGGCACACACCTTTAATCCTGGCTTTCAGGAGGCAGAGGCAGAGGTAAGTGGATTGAAGCCAGCCTGTCTATATAGTGAGTCCCATGCCAACGCACTACAGGGAGACCCTGTCTCAAAAAACTAAAACAAAACCAAACAAAGCCAAAGTGGTCAGGTGTGGTTCACACACCTTTGATCCTAGAACTTCGGAGGCAGAGGCAGAGGCAGGCAGGTCTCTGTGGGTTCAAGACCAGCCTGTTTTACATAGTAAGTCCCAGGCCAGCTGGGGCTACAGGGAGACCTTTTCTCAAAAAAATATATAAATAAGAAAGAGAAAGCCAAAGTGGATAGATCTTGATGAATGATACTCAATATATTGACTCTAGCCTCCACATGTGTCTGTACATATATGAATGAAGACCTGCCCTTACATGTATGCTCCCACATACATGAACATGTGCGTGCGCATGCGCGCATGCGCGCGCGCGCGCACACACACACACACACACACACTGAACAAAAGAGAGTAGGAAATAAATACTATCAAAGTGGTGGCTTGAATGGGATTGAATGAGAACATCCCCCATAGGCCCTAAATATTTGAACATTTGGTCCCAGTTGGTGGCAGTTTTGGGAAGCCTTAGAAGGTGTGGCCATGCTGGAGGAAGTTTGTCACTGGGGTGGGCTTGGAGAGTTCTTTAGCCTTGGGCATGCCCAGCAGCCCTCTGTTTCTGCTTCCTGGGCTACTTTGAGCGCTGTTCTTTCTGCTCTGCTGCCATGCATCCCCCACCATTATGGACTCTGATCCTTCTGGAACTGTAAGGTCAAATAAACTTCCTTTTATGAATTGCCTTGGTCATGATGTCTTATCACAGCAACAGGAAAGTAACTAATACTCTCCCAAACTACCAAGCCTGAGAGCAGGCAATGTAGAGTTCTTGCCACACAGAAGCCTTGGCAGAGAGTGGCTGTAAATGTAGATGTTCTACTGAGATGTGGAGGCAGATAGAAACTTAACAAGCCGAACACCCTGGGGAAGATGGAACTTCAACCCTGACATCCCCAGCATGCATTGTTCCAGGCCATTCTTCCTTCATGAATAACTCATAGGTGGTTAGATCCACTCCATGCCCCAGCTCACTAGATGCAGGACTGTTCCTTCCTGAACTCAGAGGTCTGTCCTGGCCCTTTCTGCCCTATTTCCCACTGCCTTGATCCAGAATACACCTCACTCTCCTGCCCCTGAACCTCCCTAGTAGCTCACAGCTGGTCCCCAGAACCTATGCCCAACCAAACCCTTTTTCCCTGGCCAGGCCCTTCTGAGATTTGGGGTTGAGTGACCAGCATGGACTCCCACTGCCCGAGTTTGATCTCTGACCACCACTTACTAGTTGCAAAGTGTTCACTAAATCTCAACTTCTGTTTTCTTATCTCACACAGTTGGAAATCACAGTGCCACATTTGATGGCTCATTTACTAGATTAAATAAGACAGTACATACTTTTCCAATAAATAAGTTATTACTTTTTTATAGAACCAATGCCTTTCTTGGCTCCTCTGACCTGTCGGAGGCCTGGGATCTCTTCTGGTTTAACTTGGGAAGACATAGCTGGAAGGATCTTAGAATGAATGAGCATAACTGACTTTGAGCCAGCTGAACAGAGCAGTGCTGAAAACCAACATGGTAGAGGGCATTGCTAAGCGAGGAAGTGAGGCCGGGGCATGGCTCCAGAGCGGACCTGTCTAGATGGTCAAAGCAACAAAGCAAAGCAGCAGCAAGGGAGGAGCTAAGGCCAGAAGTACTTGGTCATGCCACTGTGGTAGACTGGGAAATCCAGCTTGAATTGTGGGCTGGATTTCCAACTAGCACCTCATGGCCAAGAGTCTGGCTACACCCCAAGGAGGAGCAAGCAGCATGGCCTAGGTGGGCAATGCTGGGTGGAGCAAGGTGTGCAGTGGCGCCGAGTTGGGGGTTCATGGTTGGTGCTGGGAACTGACGTCATTTGGTTTATAAAAGCAAGCTGTGGCAACCAGTAAATCGAATTCCATACTAACATCATCACGGAGTTCCCGGCCAATATTTTTATTAATTATTGCACACATACAGGCTAAGGTAGGCCTGAGTTTCATTCGGGTGGCCAGTGGGCTGGAAAAAGGTTCCCTTTGGGGACCACCAACCTTGGTAGCTGGTGTTGTGAGTGAAATTCCTGTCCTGGCTCTGGGCAGGTGGGAAGTCACGGCCAAGAGTGGAACACGTGTCTCGTGGATCCAGGCTAAGAGCCTAAGTTGGAGTCACCACTTAGGTTGGGCTGCGTGAAGTAGCTGGCTGGTCTCTGCGCTGAGGGGCCCCCACGGTGTCCGCAAAGTGTGGGGGGGTCCCCATTCCCCTTAGCAGGGCCACATGGTTCCTGCTCAGCATAAAAAGAAAAGCTTCCTACAGTAGACTACAAGACCCAGCCATGTGGAAGGAAGCAGGCCTGTCTTGTGACTTGCTTCTCCTACATATTAATGGCAATGAGAACTGAGACTTTTAGATGCTTCTAATTCTCCCTCCTCCCTGAGTCCTGAGATCCACTAAAAATGACGCTTTGTACTCAATATGCGTGCATGCGCCTTCATCAGAGCACTACTCCCAGTAGCCAAAAGGTGGCGCCAATGGAAATAACCATCAACACACGGAAGTTAAATCTGGAATATCCAGATATAGAATATTGTTCAGCAGTGAAAAGGGCTGAAGGATCAACACATAGAACAACTTGGATGAACCTTGAAAGCATTATGCTAAATGAAAAAGGCCACAAATCTAAGGTCACATGTTACATGCTTTCATTTATGTGAAAATAACCAAAGTAAGTGATTAGAGATGGAAATCAGATTAGTAGCTGCTGAGGGCTTTGGGAAGGGAGGACTTAATGGATACGGGGTGTTCATTTCAAGTGACAGCAGTATTTTGGAGCTAGATAGAAGTGTGGTTGGTTGACAATGCGAGTGAACTGCAAGGCCACAAAATTGCTTACTTTAAAATGATTAATTTCACTGGGTATGGTGGTTCATATCTGTGATCTCGGCACTTGGGGAGCTGAGATGGGAGTGGTATAAATTTAAGGCCAGATTTAGCTGCAGAGTAAAACTCCAAAAAAGGTTCATTTTATGTAAATTGAGTCTCAATTATTTTTGATGTCATACCTCTACTAATGAACTCGGAGCTTGGAAGCCATCATTTTTACTCTTTCTTCCCCAAGTCTGGCCTTAAGGTTTTTGCTTATCACTCAAAGGAAAGAAATAGCCTGCAGATCTGGAGCCAGCACTGTACTTCATCCTTTAACGAGGGCTATTTTTAAAAGACCCAGCCAAAAGGCCAGTTAAGGTCACCTGAAAAAAATAGATGTGATTTCCAAAAGCAATTTGCTCTGAGTTATGAATTTTACTTGTGCTCAATTAAAACTTTCATTCCAGAAATATTAGTGTTGTTACTACCTTCCCCACACCAACTACACAAAGCCACAGCCGCTTTCTAGGTTTGCCGCAAGCCCCCGATTCCTCAGAGGTGCTTGGCTGCAGCTAGAGCGTCTGTACCTGACACTCGGAGAGAAAATTGGTCTCCCACTGCAGTTCCCACCCTTTGAAAGGTCTTCCCAGATGACTTTGCTAATGTGCAGATAAGCTAAGCCGACATCCGCAGGAGCTAAGGCTAGTCTCCAGAGCAGTGCTGGAGGACCGGGGAGCAGCGTCTGTCCTGTGCACAGATGGATCTTCTTCTTCTTCTTCTTCTTCTTTTTTTTTTTTTTTTTTTTTTTTTTTTGGACTTTTCGAGACAGAGTCTCCCTGTAGCCCCAGCTGTCCTGGAACTCACTCTGTAGACCAGGCTGGCCTTGATCCGCCTGCCTCTGCCTCCCGAGTGCCACGATTAAAGGCGTGCGCCACCACTCCCGGATAGATGGATCTTTGTTTCTCTCTCAGTTCACCAAGTACAGGGCTGGTAGAACGCTTCGTCATTGTTGGGAACCTAGAACTCCTCTGGATTATTTCTCTACTCACCCTAGAGTGTTTCGGGTCTTCACATAGTCTGAAATGGCTCCATGCCGCATCCACCTGCTAAAGGAGGACACAGCAGGTATTCGGGGACAAGTCCATTTTCCTTTAAGAATGCGAACCACTGGATGTCACACACGCATCTGCTGTTACCACTCTAACTGGAATCTAGTTACAGCAGCGCACCTAGCTGCAGGGGAGGCTGGCTGTGTGCCCAATCTAAAAAACAGGGAGAATTCTCCCCCTCCCAGCTGAGGAGCTATTAGTAGTTTATGGCTGCTGGGGAAGAGGTCGTTTTTCTTAGCCATTGAGAAGGTGCCCAGGCCCCGGTACATAATCACCTATCCACACTCATGCAAGCAACCCTAAATAAACTCAGCGGGTTAACAAAAACCAAAAAACATGGGAGTAGGAAGGAGAGTTTGTGGGGGAAAGAGGGTCAGGAGGAGAATGGGACGGGGATAAGACAGTAATGGACAGAGACTATGACTGAAATACATTGCATACATGCATGGAATTGTCAAAGAGTAAATAAATAAATAAATAAATAAATAAATAAATAAATAAATAAATAGGAGAGCAGATACTGGGAATAAGCCTGGAAGGGAGTTCAGCTCCGCTGGCTGGCTAGCAATGCTTCCCTCTCCAGTGCCGCGTCGGTCCCACTATAATGATATATAATGGATGAGTCTCTCCACACTTGCACTACCTTCTCCACCGCTCAGCCCGGACTTCCCCCAGCCCTCCCAGTCAACACCTGGGCCGTGAACTCTTCCCATAGTATTCCCTGACTTTTGCGCTTCCATTACACAGTGCCACTCCACGCAGCTAAGTCTCCATCTCACACCTAGACGCTAGCTTCTTTCTTTTTTCTATTTATTTATTTATTTATTTATTTTTGTCTTTTCGGTCTTTTCGAGACAGGGTCTCCCTGTAGCCCCAGCTGTCCTGGAACTCACTCTGTAGACCAGGCTGGCCTTGAACTCACAAAGATCCACCTGCCTCTGCCTCCTGAGTGCTACGATTAAAAGCATGCGCCACCACGCCCGGCTCTTTCTATTTTTTATTTCGTTTTTTTTTGAGACAGGGTCTCCCTGTAGAGGATTCTCACTGAATATTTTTCTTTTATCCTTTGTGCCTCTAGCCTAGTGCTGAGCACAAATATGTTTTTATGCTCTGAAATTAACTGAATTTGATAAGCACGTGCTGAACAATTTAGGACGTTTTCCTTTAGTTATAGTATCTTTTAACTGAATAGTCATAATCTATTCACACACGCACACACATACACACACGTGTGCACAATTTAAAAAGCAGGTTTGGGGCCCTTGGGAGATGGCTCAGAGGGTAAAGTGCTTGCTGCTCAAGCAGAAGGACTTGAGTTCAAATCCCAAAACCCACATAAAAAGTCATATGTGGTCTCCCCTGTGCCTCTAACCCCAGTACTTTGGGGTGGTTGCAGAGACAGGGGGATCACTGGGATTTGCTGGACAACAGCCTAATTCTGGATTCAGTGAGAAACCCTGTCTCAAAGGAACAAGGTGGAAAGTCATAGATCAAGACACCTGAGGTCCTCTTCCAGCCTGTGTATGTGCACAAGCGTGCACACATTCCACACACATCTGTAAGTGCACAAGTGTGCACATATGTGCATAGACTACTGTAGACCAGGCTGGCCTTGAGCTCACAAAGATCCACCTGCCTCTGCCTCCCAAGTGCTAGGATTAAAGGCGTGCGCCACCACGCCTGGCAGGATGTTATTCTTTAGGGTTTTTTTATTCAACTGTTTACTGGCAACTTCACATCAACAATACCTGCACTGGTTTAAAAATAAAGCAGACTAAGAATAAGCTAAGTGACGACTATGGAAAGCAGTGTGGAGAACCCTTGGAAGACTAGGAATGAACTTGCCACCTGACCCAGCCATACCACTCCTGGGCATGTACCCACAAGAATCATCTTACTGCAGAGATACATGCACAGCCATGTTTATTGCAGCTCTCTTCACAATAGCAAAGAGCTGGAACCAACCCTAATGCCCCTCAACAGATGAGTGGATAGAGAAAGTGTGGTACATCTACACAATGGAGTTCTATGCAGCAGTGAAGAAAGACGACATCATGAGCTTTGCAGGTAAGCGACTGGGGCTAGAAGACATCATGCTGAGGGAAGAAACACAGTCCCAGAAAAGCAAATGACGAGTGGTATCCCTCATCTGTGGATGCTAGCACCAAGTACCTAATTGTATGGCAAACTGAGCAACGTCATGTGATCTAAAAACAACTGTGCTCTTATATTGTGAATCCCTTAAAAAATAAATAATAAATTTTAAAAAAAGAATAAGCTAAGTGTTTCACATCAGACCTGGCATAACACAAGCACTAACTAGATGTTAATAGAAAAAAGCCTAGGGCAAAGTGTAAGTCTAAACTCAGTGAAAGTGTTGCAGACCTCCTCCCAAGGGAAGGGCTGATCTGCTGGGATGACGCTTTCTGGTTTGACCTGTGCCTCTTCCTGCTAGTCACAGGAATGCAGGGGACACAATGAGCTAAGGTGTCCTTTTGTATTACCCATTGCCTGGATACTGGGAACACTGTGGCTTAGTGAGGGCAGGTTCCCAGCACTCCCCAGGGGTGAAGTGTTGCTTCTTACTGGTGTCTCAATAGCTGTTTGCTAATTATGTTGATCACCAGTTGCTCAATCTCTTTTTTCAGTGATTTCAAGTCCAGATAAACTTAGAGCTGATTTTCTAAATTGGCAGTAGAAGTTTCTTAGCTCCATTCCATATATTAAGAAGGAAAGCAGCCGAGTGTGGTGGCGCACGCCTTTAATCCTAGCATTCGGGAGGCAGAGGCAGGTGGATCTTTGTGAGTTCAAGGCCATCCTGGTCTACAGAGTGAGTTCCAGGGAGACCCTGTCTCAAAAAGAAAAAAAGAAGAAGAGGAAGAAGAAAAAGAAGAAGGAGGAGGAGGAGGAGGAGGAGGAGGAGGAGGAGGAGGAGGAGGAGGAAAGCAAATTCTCATGGATAGTGGCTGAATCAATCAATGATTCAGTGTCAGAGAAAGCTCTAAGAAAGTCCAGCTTCCCAACATCAAAGCCTTCACCTCCCAAGGAAGCCTTGTAACAGGAGAACCAAAAAGAAGACTGAGAAGAAACACCGACACACTTACTACCCCATGCTCTAGGCTACCCTTCCCTCTCCCTTTCCATTTGTCTTTCTGCAGTAACTCTTCTACAGCTCAGACCCAGAAATAATGCTCATTTCAGCCCATGTCTGTTCACTCATCCCTCAGACCAATGCTCCAGGAAAGACAAAATGGAAGCAGTCCATGAACATTGAAAATCTCTCTCTTTCTCTCTCTCTCTCTCTCTCTCTGCTCTCTCTCTCCTCTCTTCTCTCTCTCTCTGTCCTCTGTCTCTGTCTCTGTCTCTCTCTCTCTCTCTCTCTCTCTCTGTGTGTGTGTCTATGTGTCTGTGTGTCTGTGTGTAGGTTCTAACAAGGACACCAACAGCCTTGAGTATTGTTCCCCAGGAGCTATTTTTTGAGACAGTGTCCCTCACGAGCCTGGAACTCACTAACTGAGCTTGGCTACATGACCTGGGACCCCAAGGGTTCTGCCTGTCTCTTCCTTTACAGCACCGGGTTTACAAGTGAGCACTATCACAACCACCCTCTTTACATGGGTTCTAGGGATTGAGCTTGGTTCTCATGCCTACATTGCAAGCCCTTTACTGATGAGCTCTTTCTAGCCCCGAAGGAGTATTTATACTAGGCTTCTGCAATAATCATTTTGCCAAATGAGATATAGTCTCACTGGTGGGCCTCCTAATTCCCTCTCAACTGAGAACTTGTGGCAATCAGCGAAGTGTAAGGGAGAAGGCAGAACTGGGGAGGGCTGCTGTAACATGCTGGGGATAAGAAATGGAAGATTGACATTATCTCTTATTTGAACAAATAAATGAGCACTCAGGTGTCCAAGCCTACTGCTAGGCCTCACACCACTGAAAAGCCATCTCTGGAGTCTATTAAAGAGCTTTCGCATCTCCCTCACAGCCTCGAATCTTCCTTCATGAATGCATTTGATTATGTGAAAATGTCTTAAGTCTTTTGAAAATGAACCTGAGGACCAAGAAAGTGCTAAAGCTGGGAGACATAATTGTTTGGTCAAATGTCTGTAGCTAAAGAAAACCAGGAGCAAAGCAGCTTGATACAGCTTCAAAGAGGAACGCTAAGCACTCAGATGCTTCTTGGAATTAGAATCTTCCGAAATGACTGTTTTCAACCAAAGTTTTCATCCAGATTAAATAGGTCAGATATGCATGGGTTTTTGGAAAATTAATATAACTTTGTAATGGTAAATTCATAGCAGGTGTTCTTAATTTTCTCCAAAAATGTCCAGACTTCCTGTCCTGTCATGACCAGAAGGAACAAGGTTGCCAGGAAAAGCCGTAGCCTCAGTCACTCACGCTCTTGAGACACCTTTGGGTATATGCATAACTATTCTCTCTCTCACACACACTAATATACAGTAAAAGCTTTTCTAAATAAACTTTGCTTTTACAAAAAGGCATGAGGAACCAGGACATGGCTCTGTGGGTGAAAATGTGAGTCAGCCCTGCCTGAGGAACCCATGTGAAAAAGCCAATATAGAGGTGCACATCTGTAATCCTAGCACTCCTGTCTCGAGATGGGAGGTGGAGACTGGAGAATGCATTGGAAGCTCTTGGGCCAGCGTGGAGCACAAAGCTTAGGAGCAAAAGCAAGAGAGACCCTGTCTCAGCGAGTGGAAGATGAGAAATGACTCCTCAAAGTTGTCCTCTGACCACACGTGCTCACTGGGGTACATGTGCGCGCGCACACAAACACACTTTTCAGATTTTTTATTTATTTATTTTTTGGTCTTTTTTTGAGACAGGGTCTCCCTATAGCTACTGCTGTCCTGGAACTCACTCTGTAGAACTCACAAAGATCCGCCTGCCTCTGCCTCCCAAGTGCTAGGATTAAAGGCATGTGCCACCATGCCTGGCCTTGGAATTTTTTAAAGGCATGATTTTTTTCAGAACATTAGTATGTAAATCTTTGCTTTGGTTATTTACTGTCTCTCAATGCTGAGCACTGTGTGCTGGGTTTCTTTTGTCCATGATAAGATAGTACAGCACAATCTTACTGGTGTCTCGATAGCTGAACAGTGAGGATCTGTTATGAGAAGTGCATTGTTCAACAATTATGATGCATGAACAGCATTGAGGAAACAATGTTTTGTATATTCCATGTAACAGAATTTTCCCTTCAAGAACGAACTGTTCTTCTCCAAACGGTAATCACTTGGCTCGTGAGATTCACTCTAAAACATGCTGTCTGCTTCCTTCTTTTTTAAACAAACAAACCGGCATGTTTTATTACAGAAAAATGCCACTTGGCATTTCACCCTGTCTGTCCTGACATGCTTCTGATGACACATGGACCAGGGATAGCCAGTGAACATGCACTGTAGTATCGTCCATGCGTCGTGCTCAATCTAGTACTGTTGCCACCTCAGTCACGGCTGCAGCTCTGTGCCTACATCGCATGGTATTCGATTTCACATTTCCTCACAGCTGGGCAGTTGTTGGAGAGGATGTCCAATTTCCATTTGCTTTGTCTGCTCATCTTCAGAGCCTGCATATGAACTTTTCACTTTTTGTCACAAGTTGGAACCGAGAATTGTTTGACTTCTGAGACTTTTCCATCTCCTTCGTGGCCACTATCTTCCTGTCTTAGGAATAGGGTGGCCCCCAGCAAGAGCAGCTGCTGAGACGGCCAACGAGCATGAAAGCTTTCTACCATCCTTATGGACACCTTGCACAGCACAGTGGCGTAGAGCATGCTACAACGCACCATTTAGATATTCTCCTTCTCTGAGATGCAACATGTTCACCGACATTAGAAACAGGTAGGTGCTAAAAGTCATCAATGCTCATGCTTATGAGCACATATTAGTTAGGAATAAGGGTTCTTTGATGGCCCTAGAATGACACTATATTTCAGTCATGTGACATTAACAGATGACTGTGCTGAACATTAGCTTCCTCACCAGTCCTGAGGTGGGGTAGAAGTCTCAATAGCGTGCCACCAGCAGACGTCTCTCAAAGTCTCATAGAGACTTTAACTTCCTTTTCATAATACACTCCATGGGTTTAGGGCTTTTTTTTTTTTTACTTCCATCTGTTAAATAAAGCTGATGGAAACCCTTCTATATTTTCCCCCATAATTTGGACTCTCGATAAAAGAATTTGAATCAAAGGTGAACTTGGAGTCATTCTATCGAAAGCCAAGCCAATTACTCATTCAAGGGCTAAGTTTCTTATAAAGTCTGAATAGCTATCCATAGCTCATAGTTCAACTGTAGCTGTACTCCTGCAGGCAGAGATACAAGGAATGGGTTCCAGGGACCAGGCACTGCTATCAGGTCAGGTTGTCAGGCCTTGGTTGGTAATCCCTCATGGCAGAAGGGCAGGAGCTGGAAGGCCCCAGAGCCTCTCATCTGCCACCTTTCATGGCAGTAAATAGAAATGCCCTACCGGGTGATGGAGCCTCGCAGGTCTGATGGGGCTGTAGGAGCCTGTGCAGTGCTCCAAGTGGTTATTTTGGTTATTTTCTATCTCGTGTATCCTGTAGGGGGTTAATTAGCATCCTCGATGGGATGCTCTTCTGGCTGTGCCACCACCAGGGGATATAATTTAAGGTCACTCTGAAGTGAAGTGAAGGCAACAACAGCAGCTGCAGGCTTTGTCAGGTCCCGGCTGGGAGCTGAGGCAGGAGCCCCAGCCTGCACTTTGTTATGGCCAAGCACCATTAATAAACTGGCCATGGGCATTTGAATCAGCAGACAAGTGTTTCCACTCAGCATTGTCTTCATGGCTAACACACACTTCTCCCAGGGACTCTGCCTCCAAAATAACATTCCCAAGTTCTGAGCCTGGAGAATATGACAATTTTTATGTCTCCACCAGACTTGTAGACCCTCCTTTGAAATATCTTGTCATTCACTTTATGCAGTCCTGTTTTCTGGTAGAGTTGGGAATACTTTTTTTTCTTTTTTTTTTTAGAAAGTAAGTCATATTTTAAATGCACTAGGTGACTGAGGTGACTGACGTTTTATTAGTCCTCTATCACTGTCTAACAAATGATTCCCAAAATCTAGTGGATAAATACAGTGCCTATGCATGAGGAGTCAGGAGGGCCTCTGCTGTGCAGTTCTGGTGTGCAGACAGTGCTGGTTCATCTTCGTCATCAACCTGATTAGGTCTGGAATCCCCTGGACGTGTCTATGAGGGTGTGTTTACATGAACTGAGGGAAGACCAGCCCTGTGTGTGGCTGACAGCCTAAGGACTGAATGAAAGGAGGACGGTGAGGAAGCAGGCTGAGTGCCAGCATTCACCTGTCTCGGCTCCATGAGCCAAGGGGGTGTGACCACCACCTCACGCTCCTGTCGTCCCAAGGAAGCCGCTCCTGCCACCACTCCTTCCCCAGCATGACGGACGCGCCTTCCAACTCTGAGCCAAAACCAGCCCTTCTCCCTTAGGTTGCTTTGTGTCAGATATTTTGTCCCAGAACTGAGTGAAGTGACCAGTCCAGGCACCCTTATGGTCAAGGTGTCATCGAGGGTGGCAGTCTGGAGCACCCCTTCCAAAGTGGCTCGTTCATATGGTGGGTAGGTAGTGCTCCCGGTGTGGTCCTCTTGAGCCACTGAATGTCCTCACAACGGAGCTCTGACATCAACTAGAGTGAGTAATTCATGGGCTACAACCGAGGCAAAGCTGTACTTCTTAGAGATGTTACAGAGGATGACATCGTATTATGACCCAGCCTCAGAAGTTAGAGAGGACATCTGTCACACTCTATTCATTAGAGGGGGCATGGTCACTAGGTTCAGCTCACACTAAAAATAGAGGGAATTAGTTCCACTTTGTGTGTGAGGGTGCAGGTAGGCATGTACAAATGAGTGTAAAGGCCAGAGGTCAACCCTGAGTGGCAACCCAGACTCTGTCCACCTTGTGTTTTGAGACAGGATCCCTCATTGGCCTGGCTCTTGTCCATCAGGCTAGGCTGGCAGGCCAGTGAACCTCAGGGATCCAGCTCCTCAGCACTAAGATTACAGGCATATTCCAGCACACCCAGCATGTGCTTTTGGAAAGTGGGTGCTGGGGATTGAACTCAGGTCCACATGCATGGCAAGTTAGTGGCTCATCTAGCTCCTCAGTGCCTAGTTCCACTTTTAAAGACAGCAATGTCACAGAGTTTGTGAACATAGTTTAAAACCACCACAGACTTTTAGTGGTACATCATTCATTCATTCAATGAATATTTGTTGGTTACCCATATGTGTGCAGATTTTCTGGAAGCTTGGAATAGATCCTGGACAAAGCCCACAGAAGGCCCTGACAGCTCTTGTAGAGTTAAACTCTAGCAGAAAGAGACAGAAAATGAACAGAAAGCACTGTAGGTGCACTTTCCATCAAGTTGCAGGTGCAAGGGCTGGTTGGGGGTGCAAATGAGAATGTGGGAATCAGGCTCAGGAATCCTAGACTCAGGTTATATTTTAGGTGGGGTTGTCCAACTTGTCCTCCTCGAAGAAGGCAGAACAGCAGAGAATTGTCTGGAACAGTGATGGGACACGGTCACTCAAGACCTCTGACTGTACAAAGAATGGGCGCAGGGCCCAGTGGCTCCATCTGACCCCTGGGCATTGTTCCCTGCCCTCTGCTACATGCAGATGGGGAGGGGAGTTTCTCTGCCTCCCAGAAGAACAGGTGACATTCCTTATCCCTAGACTACCTGGAGGAGAACAAGGCCTGTAGCCATCCCAGCACGATGGCCTGATAGCTTGATGGCTATGCCAAGATGGAGCTACGCATGCCCCAGCCAACTGCAGAGATCCTGTGCTAACAGCACAGGGTTCACAAGGCAGAAGGCCAAGTGACTCCTATAGAGATGACATGTGGAGCAGAATTGAAATGCTGACTCTACTATTTAACCTCTCCATCCGGTCATGGTGTTTCCACAGCCTGGAGCACCACGTCACACCCCAACTGGAGTTGTCCAGTCTAGGGAATGGCAAGATTTACAAGTCTCTGAATCAGGAAAGGGAGAGAGGGTGCAAGAACTTCAACGCTGTAAGCTCAGGAATGGCCCTCAGGAGTCAGCACACTGCTGGACACTGTCTTTCGGAAACCTCTTGCTGACATTGACTGGGGCCAGGGGGTCCTAGGAATAAAGCAAGATAGAATAGCATAGGTTCCAGGGTGAGGAATGCACATTCTAATTCCACTGTCCAGTCACAGCCAGAGAGTTCCAGGACAGACTGAAGATGAACAGCATGTTCTAATTTCTGACCTAGAAAATGTGGTGACTAAGATCACCAGGACAAAGGCTGTTCTCAGTCTCCCATTGCAGTTGGTATACCTGACAGACAGGGGCCTAACTCAGGCAAGATTTAACAGAGGCACACAGGCCACACACAGGCCACACACAGGCCACACATAGGCCACGCACAGGACACACACAGGCCACACACAGGCCACACACAGGCCACACATAGACCACACACAGGCCACACGCAGGCCACACACAGGCCGCCCAGGCACTGGCTGAAGGTCAGAGTGAGGCACCTGTTGCTGGTGTCAGCCCAGCCCAGAAGATCTTCGGTGATGGGAGAATGAGTGAAAGGCTTGGGCACCAGGGCCCTGGCATGAGAGTGGGCAACCACCACCAGGATGACTGACCAAGGCTGTGAAGGAGCACGCTGGGTACCAGGGCAGATGTGTTTGAAACCAGTGGCATCCTCGAAGCCATTCCTTCCTCAGAGGGCAGCATCCAATCAGGTCCGAGGCAGAGGTAGAGCTGGGCAGACACACCCAGGTCTGCATCCTGGTTATGTCTTGAAGAGGTTTGTCAGCCTCTCTTCATCCTGTTTCCTCACCTGTCAAAGAGCAGAACAGTATTCCTCACACAGAGCTGCTAAGAAGGTGACGGGATGGAAGGGAACACAGTTCCGGGCCTCTAGGAAATAGCAAAGAGTTGCTATTTTTACTGCTACTATTTTTAAAAATGTTGTGGACAGCTGCTACCAGGCTTTGTTTGGTTTTGTTGCCCAGCTTTTCTTCCTTGGAGAAACTGTCTCCCACCACCGCCCACATGGCTCTGTTGTTCAACGAATCCGAGGACCTGGATAGCTGCTCCCAGGGAATAGTCAAGTGATCAAGTCTCAGCCATCAGCTCTCAGGAGATTAGAAGCCTAAACACAGACACACAGGAAGTTAGAGCCGGCTGGGTCACCTTGTGACAGGGAATCCATGCTGAGTTCCTGAGCTGCTCCTGCTATCATCCCCCATCCTGGGATCTGAGCTCCAACTCACTTCTTCCGAGAGGCCTGTATACCCTGAATGAGCCTCACCTCATCAACTTAAGTCAACTAGATTCTTTTTTGTTTGATCGTTTGTAGCCAAGGGACTCCGCCTGACAAGATAGCCCTGGCCAATCTGCAAGGCTGGCCAATTGAGTAGGAGGAGGGGACACAGAGGCTTGAGGGTGATATAACGCTGTCCCTCTCTTTCTTCAGGTCAGGTCACAAGAGACTTCTGTGCCACTTAAACGTTTATCAGGCTGGGCATGATGACCCATGCCTTTAGTTCTGCACTCCAGAGGCCAAAGCAAGCGGATCTCGAAAGATTAAAGGCAGCCTGGTCTACATAGTGAGTTCTAGGCCAGCTGGAGCTAGAGGGAGACTCTGTCTAAAAAAAAAAGCCCAAAAAAAAAAAAAAAAAAAAAAAAAAAAAAAAAAAAAAAAAAAAAAATAAAAACACAAAAAAAAAAAAAAAAAAAAAAAAAAAAAAAAAAAAAAAACAAAAAAAACAAAAAAAAAAAAACAAACAAAAAAAAAAAAAAAAAAAAAAAAAACAAACAAAAAATAAAAAAAAAAAAAAAAAAAAAAAAAAAAAAAAAAAAAAAAAAAAAAAAAAAAAAACTCAGGGAAATAGATCAGCAGTTTAGAGAGTACTTTCTGCTCTTGTAGAGGACCCAGGTTCAATTCCCAGCACCCACATGGCAACTAACAACTCTCTGTAACTCCAGTTCCAGGGAATCCAAGGCCCTCTTCTGGCCTCTTGGGGCACTGCACAGCACAGGTACACTTTCACCCATATAGACAATATACTCATACACATAAAAATAATAAATAAAATATTTTTTCAAATGTTACCGTAGTAATATATGTAGCTGGTTGTAAATGTCATATAGCTAATAATAAGTAAAGTTGGGACAACTGGAGAACCATCTAGAAATGATTAAGTTGGACCAATATATAAGGATTATTGTAAATTGATCAAATATTCAAATGTATAAAATGAAATCTTAAAGTCACTAGAAGAAAACAAATGAATTATTTACAACTTTTGAGTCAGGAGAATAACACATTATAAAAGAAAATATTTATAAGTATCACTATATCTGATCAAAAACTTAGCAGTAAATAATAGCAAGGAAAAGTGAAAAACTGAAAATAAATATATCATAAGGTGTTCCTCTTCCTAAAATATAAAAAGCTTCTAGAAATCAACAAGAAAATAAGAATGTGGGCAAAGACTTCAGAGAAAAGGAAGTATAAATCACTCTTCACCACATAAGAGATTCCTAGATTCATAAGAACAGAAAGATTTCTTTCTTTATCAATCAAATCAACAAAGACTAGAAAGCCTGAGAACATTCTTAGGCTGTGTGAAAATTACTCCCATATAGTTTCTCTATGAGAGTAAGATGGTGTAACCCTATGGAGAACACTAAACTGTATCTATCAAAAATATAAATGCATGGAGCTGGAGAGATGGCTCACTCATTAAGAGCACTGACTACTCTTGCAGAAGACCTAGATTTGAATCCAGCACCCACATGGTAGCTAACAACCATGCATAACTTCAGTTCCAGGGGATCCTGATGCCCTCTTCTGACCTCCTTAGGCATTGCATAACACAGGTGCACATACATACATGCAGACATAACATTCACATACATAAAAATAAAAATAAGTAAATGAAGGTTAAAAAAACTTGGTGTACATTTTCCTGCTAAGCTCTGGAAACTTATCCTACTGCAACATCTACACACAAATGAAGCGATCTGGGTGTGCATGATGGGTTCATCTCTGCGATGTTGGTATTAGCAAAACACTGGACTCACCCCAAGAGACCAATCTTTGAAGAGGCTGAAAGACAAAGCTTTGTTCAAATTTAAAAATCTACCCCTGCTTTCATATATCCCCATTCTCATTTCTTGATTTTCAATTTAAACATCATCTCCTGAATCTTTACTAGAAAAGAAAAGCATTTAATTCTATTGCCTATCTCCCCCCACACATGAATTCACTATCTTCATTTTGTCAAGATATATATATATATATATATATATATATATATATATATATATAATGGTTTAACATTAAAAATTTTTTTAGCATTATATTTCAGATTTTGACCAATTTGTTAGTGTAACATTGAGCCTTTAACATAGTTACAGCATTAATAACATTCCTTTCTGAAAGCTTTTGTTTTTCCTAGAGTTAATAACTGCCTTGTTTTTCATTTGACAGTTCGGAATCTACTTAGTAATAATGAAGACCTCCTGGACCGCTCTGGATTACCCCCACTTGCCACATCATCTACTGGTTCTGTCTTTTTCTCTAGAGCTACTATTTTTATAAACCTTTGCATGCCTCTTGCTTTTTATTCATTGCACCAGCTCTTCTAAGGCCTTGGTGTCGATAGGTGCCATCTGAAAATGCCATCTTTTTATTTTTTATTTAAATTACATTTTCTTATTTATTTGTGTGTAGAGACAGGGGCATGCCGCCCGCAGTGTTCACATGGAGGTCAGAGGACAACCTGTGAGATTTGCTTCTCCCCTTTCACTATGTGAAAGGGGATTGAATTCAAGGCATCGAACTTGGCAGCAAAAACCTTTACCTGCTGAGCCATTTCCACCAGTCCTTGACATATGTCTTTCCAAGCCGTGGCATGGTGCGCACACACCTTTCATCCTGGCTATTGGGAGGCAGAGCAGGTAGATCTTTGTGAGTTTCAAGGCAGGCCTGGTCTCAGAGTGAGTTCCAGGACAGCTGGGGGCTACAGGGAGATCTGTTCGTCCGAAAAAAAAAAAAAGACAAAGAAAAAGAAAAAAAAAAAGAAGAATATTTTTTGCCTTTCATTGTAAGAATGCCCTCTCACTCTAACTCATGTACTGAGTGGGCTGTTGTCTGGAACCCAAGTCTCTTTCATTCATTCCTTCTTTTATTATTGTCTTCTTGACTTTTAATTATTAATGAAATTTCTCTAATAGCACTTTAAGAAAGAATTTCCAGGACAACATGAAATCTTGAATGTCTAAAATATCATTATTAAACCTTTCTACTTGATATTAGTTTTGCTACATATACCAGTTTGGACTTTTTTTTTTTTTGGTCTTTCGAGCAGGGTCCCTGTTAGCCCCAGCTGTCCTGGAACTCACTCTGTAGACCAGGCTGGCCTTGAACTCACAAAGATCCACCTGCCTCTGCCTCCCAAGTGCTAGGATTAAAGGCGTGCACCACCACGCCCGGCCAGTTTGGATTTTTTTTTAATTTTATTTATTTATTTTATTTATTTATTTATTTATTTATTTATTTATTTATTTGTATGAATGTGCTGTCTGCATGTAGGTTTGGATTTTCTTAAGGCAGAGTATTGCTATACAGCCCAGTCTGGCCTGCTATGTAAGCCAGGCTGCGTTCAAACTTGAAATTATTCTATCTCAGCCTTCCAAATGTTGGGATCACAGGCATGCACCACCATGCTGGGCCAGAAATATTTTTTCTCAAATGCTCCACTATTCTTATATCTGGATCTATCTGTTCCTTTACAATTGGCAGTATTTGTTTTATAAAATTGTGTGCACCAGAGATCAAGATGGCAGCTCCCAGGATGTCAGGTGCATTCTGAGCAGCTAAGGCGAAGTTGGGGGAGGGAGACTCAGGGGCCCCCAAGAGCCTGGCAAGCGCTAGAGGTGATCCGAGGGCACCTGGGTCCTTCAAGGCTGCAATTCTGCACAACAGGCATGGCCCGAGGGTGTCTCGGGAGACACCAGGGATTACCTGGCCTCGGCTGACCCTCCCTCCCACTGGACCCAGGTAGAGACCTTGACAACAGCTGAACCTGGGGGACCGGGGTCTGGTGTGGTTCTGTGAGTACATCTCACCAGGAGTGGGGACTCCGGCTGCACAGAAGCAGAGGTGTTGTGACCTTCCAGCCCACAAACCCTGGAGGGCCTGGGGCCCCAAGGATGTAGGTTCCACAAGCCTGGGGGCTTTGGGCCAGCTTGGGTGTTTCCTGGCTCCAGCCATTGGGCGAGCTACTTACTGATTGGGTGAGGGATGCTGGTCTGTCCAGTGGTAGGAGAGAGGTGAGACTTTGCAGCCTAAACTATCCACACCTGTACATCAATTAAGAACTCAAAAAAACACCTGAAGAATATAACCAAAATCAGTCTTAAGCTCAGCAAAGAAACACCTACACTTCACATTAGAACCACAACCAACAAAAGCAACCCAAATGCCTAAAGCTCAATGAAAAAACAATAATATAAAAAACTCAAATGGACCTCTGCCAAATACTAATAGCCCTATTGAAGAACCCTATAGTGAAGACTCCTTAGATATAACTCAAGATACAGAGCTTAAAAGAACAGTTATAAACATGATTAGAGAAATTAGGAGTTGAAGGAATTTAAAGAGCATATAAACAAAGAAGTCAGGGACCTAAAAGAAGACAGGGATAAATTAAAAGAAAACAATGATAAAATGTAGAAGGAAATTACAAAAGATATTAGAAACATTGAAGAAAATTAAGTTGAATTGAAAAAAGTAATACAACAATCTGCAAACTACTTGGAAAGGTTGGGAAAAAGTCTCAATAACAGAATGGATGAAGTAGAAAATAGAATCAAGACTAGAAGACAATATGGAAGAACTGGATCAATCGAATAAAGATTATGAAAATTAAAAAAAAAAAAAACAGAAAAAATGGAATAACCAGGAACTATGGGACACTATGAAAAGACCAAACTTAATGAATCATAGGGATAGAAGAGGAAAAGATTCACAGGATAATGGTATTGCTCAGATTGTCAACAGAATTATAGAGGAGTATTTTCCCAAATTAAAGAAAGAGATACCTATAGGAATACAAGAAGCATATAGAGGCCGGGTGTGGCGACCCACGCCTTTAATCCTAGCCCTTGGGAGGCAGAGGCAGCAGATCTCTGTGAGTTCAAGGCCAGCCTGATCTACAAAGTGAGTTCCGGGTCAGGGCTATAGGGATACCCTGTCTCAAATGGCAAAAAAAAAAAAAAAAAAATATAGAACACCAAGTAGAACCAGAAAAGAAATTCTCCATGCTATATCATAGTAAAAACACTAGATGTTCAAAACAAAGAGGAGATACTGAGGGCAGCAAAAGAAAAACAAAAAGTGACTTATAAGGGAAAACCTATCAGAATTACAGCTGACTTTTCATTGCAAACAATGAAAGCCAGAAGAGCTTGGTTTAAAATATTCCCAGTTCTAAATGACTATAGCTGTCAACCCAGAATTTTTTTTTTTATCCAGCAAAAATGTCTATTATAATTGAAGGAGAAAGGAAAATGCTCCATGACATAAATAAGTTGAAAGAATCCTTGTCCAGAAAGCCATCCCTTCAGAGATTATTTGAAGCAATACAAAGATCAGAGGTTACGGGATGACTGTAAACAACCAGCACCAGAAAATAAATGATACTACTACTATGGAAATAAAAACCGAGGGCAAGAATGCACCAGAAATCAAAATGATTGGAAGTAATATAATTCTGTCAATAATGACTCTAAATATCAATGGACTGAATTTTCCAGTTAAGAGACATAGACTGGTAGAATGGATTAAGAAACAAAACCCATGTTTTTGTTGTCTGAAAGAAACCCATCTCACCTTTAAAGATAGGCATTATCTCAAGATGAAAGGATGGAAAAAATAATACAAGCAAATTGCACTAAGAAACAAGCAGGAGTAGTTATTCTAATATCAGATAAGATAGACTTCAAACTAAAACTAATCAGAAGGGATGAAGAGGGTCATTTCATTCTTAACAAAGGAACAATTAACCAAGAAGATATCACAATCATTAATTTAAACACACCAAGTTCAGGCACACCGAACTTCATAAACACAATTTTACAGGACTTTAAGGCACAGATTGACTCTATCAAACTAGTAGCAGGGGACTTTAATACCCCCATTCTATCCATTAGACCGATCAACTGGACAAAGAATAGGCAGAGAGACATCTGAACTGAACAAGATGATACAACAAATAATGGAATCACAAAGATATAATATCATTTCAATGCTCTACTAACCACATATGGCCTCTTCCTACTTACTGGTTACATTTCTTTGAAACTTGAGGCAAGGTTTTTGGTAATCTGCTCGCTGATAAATAAATGGCCATGTATGCTAAGATTGATAAATCACAATAGGGTTCTTGATCCTCCAGGATAGTAGTTAATTCAAAGGAATAATTATTTCTGCCCCGGGGAGCTATTTACTTTGGCATTTAGTTATGTTTTATATGTAAGACATTTGACCACTAAGTAAAACACCTTTGGAGTGAGTAGACAGGCTTTTTGCCAAACCCATGTAAAAGATCTCTGTACATCTGGAGAGATTTGGTTATCTAGAATGTACCCCCAAGACTTGCAAGGACACTTCAAATTTTTTATTTTATAGTGGTGTATTCAAAATAACTGTACCACCTACATAAATGCATATAAATATCAAATATATTGTAAATTATAACTAGGGACAAATTTCACAGGACATGTTATTTAGTTTCATGGCATTAACTAAAAGCCTTCTGTATAAGATTAGACTGGGTGGCTATCTCCGGAATAGAAAACAGTAACATGTTTAAGCTAATCAGTGATACAGAGTTAAGTTTCAACCCACCCCTGACTTGTACTGGAGTCCTAGTTACAGTTACTAGATTAAATGGACACAAATGTTTTCCATGTTTCCCTATATTATACAAGTGATAATTCTGACATTTCTTTTTCCATATAACAAGATAATTTGGCTCAGGAAAAGCTGTATGCAATCCGGAGGGAGATAGTCTGAAAGGGCATGACAAACCCTATCAGCTTGGTTCCTGTTTATAGGTATGTGATACAACTGCCTTCTGGAAAACTATAAATCTGGATTTAGTGGTCTGGGAAACAAGAGAGGCTGCTCAGAATGTAGTGACAATTACAAAAACAGACGGGGAAGGAATATGCTTCCACACACACCCCCCCAGGATTCATTTTTGCCCTACAGTTAAATAAAAAGCATTGGTGGATAAAGGCTTCAGTACCAGCTCTGGGCTACCCTACCAGGTGAGCTGTTGGATTTCTCTTCCAGGGAGTTATTCATTTTGGCATTTACTTATGTTTTATATGTAGACACTTGACCACTAAGGAAAACATCTTTAGAATGAACAGACAGGCTTTTTGCTAAACCCATGTAAAACATCTCTGAACATCTGGAGAGATTTGGTCATCTAGAACCTACCCCAAGACTTGCAAAGACATTTCAAAGTTTATAATTTATAGTGGTATATTCAAACTAACTGTTCCACTTATACATGGGTGTAAATATTGAATATTTAATAAATTATAATAACTAGGGGCAAATCTCTCAGGATATGTTGGCATTAACTAAAAGCCTCCTGTATAAAATTAAAACAGATGGCTATCTCCAGAATAGAAAGTAATAACACACTTAAGCTAATTAGGGATACAGAATTGTTGTTAATTTTCAATCTACTCCTGACTTGTATTGAAATCCCAGTTATAGCTATTAGATTAAATGGACACAAATGTTCCCCATGTGTTCTAGTTTGTCTTTCCATTGCTGTGACAAAACACTCTGACACCAACTTGGGGAGGAAAGGGTTTATTCAGCTTACATCTCCTGGGTCACAGTTCATTACTTAGGGAGCCCAAGACAGGAACTCAGGGCAGGAACCTGGAGGCAGGAGCTGAAGCACAGGCCATGTTCACCGGCTTGCTTTCTACTGGCTTACTCTCGCTCATGCCCAGCCTGCCTTCTTATACTGTCACTGCTCAACAATCAAGACAATACACCACAGATGTGGCCACAGGCCAATCCAATGGACCAAATTCCCCAATTGAGGCTCCCTCAACCCAGGTGTGTCAAGTTGACACTAAAGCTATCCAGCACACCATGTTTCCCCCTATTATACAAGTGATATTTCTGATATTTTTTTCCCACATAACAATATAACTTGCCCCAGGAAAAGGCTAGGTTCTACCTCCTTGAACCAGCAGTATGCAGTCCAGAGGGAGACAGTCTGAAGGGGTGGGGTAAACCCCTTCAGCTGGGTTCCTGTTTATAGGCATGTGATACAACTCCTGCCTTCTGGAAAACTATAAATCTGGATTTAGGGGTCTGGAAAACAAGAGAGGCTGCTCTGATTGTAGTGACAATTACAAAAACAGAAGGGGGAGGGAGTACACCTCCTCCCTCTAGGATGCACTTTTGCCCTAAGTTTAAATAAAAAGCATTGGTAGATAAAGGCTTCAGTGCCAGCTCTGGGCTGCCATACCAGGAGCTTTTGGCCAGGGAGGCTTTAAAAGCCCCCGAACAAAGGCCATTAGCCTATAACTTTGTGCACTAAGAAATGGACAGGGCTGGAGAGATGGCCTAGTGGTTAGAGCGCCGACCGCTCTTACAGAGGACCCGGGGTCGCATCCCCAGCACCCACATGGCGGCCGAGAACAGCTGAAACTCCAATTCCAGGAGAACTCCAGTTCCAGGGAGTCCCACACCCTCTTCTGACCTCCGCGGCATTGCACGACACGGGTGCACAAACCTGCTCAGACAGTACATTGATACCAACAGAATAAAAAAATATAAAAAAAAAAAAAAAAAAAAAAAAAAAGAAATGGACAGTAAGACCCTATTGCTGCTGGCATTGTGGCGCACACCTTTAATCCCAGCACTTGGAGGCAGGTGGATCTCTGTGAGTTCAAGTCCAGCCTGGTCTACATAGTAAACTCCAGGCCAGCTGGGACTGGGACTAAAGGGAGACCCTGTCTCAAAAAAGATGAGAGAGAGAGAGAGAGAGAGAGAGAGAGAGAGAGAGAGAGAGAGACAGAGAGAGAGAGAAACCCTGTTGCTGAAGATACAGTGTTATAAGAATGGCCATTTAGGTCAGAAGAGGTTGTTAGATCCCCTGGAACTAGAGTAACCTATGGTTGTTATCTACCATAGGGGTGCTGAGAGCCAAACCCAGATTCTTTGCAAAAGCAGCCAGTGCTCTTAACCACTGAGCCATCTCTCCAGCCCTAGGCAATAGATTCCCTAGTGCTTGAGTTTACAGGTGGTTGTGAGCTCCCCAACATGGGTGCTGGGATCTGAATCTGGGTCCTCTGCAAGAGCAGTGTGCACTCTTAACTGTTGAGCCATCTCTCCAGCCCCGACACAACACCTTTTCTACAACTCTCCTGGGGTCCGCTCAGCATGAGCTTACAGACATTACTTGGCTGTCTCCTGTAAGCATTGGAGTGGGTAAATTCCGGAGAAGGTGTTGGTGCTGTGTGCTCTGGATGTTGTAACACATTCATCACATAACAGGTTTACTGAATCTCAGAAAAGTCTTCCTATGGACAGGACAGGGGCACATGAAGAGAGAAGACTTTCATTCTTTCTTTTTTCTTTCTTTTTCTTTCTTTCTTTCTTTCTTTCTTTCTTTCTTTCTTTCTTTCTTTCTTTCTTTCTTTCTTTCTTTCTTTCTTTCGGTCTTTTTGAGACAGGGTCTCCCTGTAGCACCAGCAGGCCTGGAACTCACTATGTAGACATGCTGGCCTTGAACTCACAGCGATGGGCCTGCCTCTGCTTCCCAAGCAGTGGGATTAAAGTTGTGCCCCACCATGCCTGGGGGCCTTCTGTCAAAATGACATATAAAACAACAGGCTAAGGCCCTGGGTCATTGGGATGGTTGGACCTAGGAGACAGGACAGTCCCATTGGCTACAGATTAAAGACCAATTCCTCATTTCCTTGACTAATATTTCTCCCAACACTCTTCCCCCATAGACATTTTATAAAGGCAAAGCACTGCAAAATACACTAACTTCTGAAAGAAAAAAAGTTTGAAGAAGCAAGGCAGGCCCGCTATACAGGGATGGCATTAGGGTGAGCTGTCTGCCCCTACGGCCACTGCGTTGTGACCAGCTACCCCTCACATAGCTGGCCACCAAGGCCAGCTCATCACCACTTCCTCCGTACTCAGGAACAGGACACAATGTGGTCATGTGTCCCTAAGCAATGTCCTTTATGCGTCCAATGCAAGTGGGTTTTAGTTTATGTAGTGTTGGTCTCTTATTTAACCAGCTAAGTGGCTGCCTATCCACTCATCCAAGGTACATGATGATTTAATTGCAGATAAATGTTAAAGAATATTATGCAGAGGCTGAAGAGATGGCTCCCAGGTTAAGAGCACAGAGGACCTGCTTCCAGAGGACCTGGGTTCAGTTCCCAGCACCCATGTGGTATAGCTCACAACCACCTATAACTCCAGCTCCAAGGGATCTAATGTCCTCTTCTGGACTCCATGGGCACCTTCATGTGCATGTACATGTACACAGACACATAACATATACACATAATTTAGAAATAAAATTAGGAGCTGGAGAGATGACTCGATGGTTAAGAGCACTGGTTGCTCTTACAGAGGATGCTCTTAACCATTTTGTAGCTCCAGTTCCAGGGGGAATCTGACACCCTCTTCAGACCTCCATGCCCATTGCATGACATGGTATGTTTCTATACCTGCAGGCATAAAATAAAAATAATAAAATATTTTTTAAAAAATTTTAGATTTGCATTTCCTTAATTATTAGTGATGTTGAACACTTTTTAAGATGTTTCTCAGCCATCTCTATTTCCTTGCTTGTGAAGTCTCTGCTCAGCTCTTTACACCATCTTTTTTTTAAATTTTTTAACTTATTTCTGTATGTGTATAAATGTACTATCTGCATGCAAGTTTGTGCACCCGTGTCGTGCAATGCCGAGGAGGTCAGAAGAGGGTGTTGGATTCCCCTGTGTATTAGTCACTTTTCTGTTGCTGTGATAAAACACCAAACCAAGGAACTTATAAAAGGAAGAGTTTATTTGAGCTTACGATTGGCGGTTCCAGGGAATTAGTCCATTGTGGCAGAAGGCATGGTGGCTGGATCTGGAGCAGCAAACCGAGGGTCACATCTCGCAAAGAGCACAGGAAGCAAAGAGGAAGCAACTGTAGACCACCAGGCTTGTTAAACTCACTAAGCCTGCCCCTAGCAACGCACTTCCTCTAGCATGGCCACACCCTCCAAGACCTCCAAAACCTCCAAAAACAGCGCCACCAACTGGAGGCAAATGTCTGAATACCTAGAGCCTATGGGGGACACTCATCCAAACCACCACACCCTGGAACTAGAGTTCTCCTGGAATTGGAGTTTCAGATGGTTCTCGGCCGCCATGTGGGTGCTGGGGATCCAACCCAGGTCCTCTGTAAGAGCAGTCAGCGCTCTTAACCGCTAGGCCATCTCTCCAGCTCCTACACCATTTTTTGAGTGAGTCATTTGTTTTATTCTTTGTTTTTTGAGTAGTTTATATATTCTGGAAGTTAATTCTCTGTCAGATGTATCAGCAGTGAAAGGATTGCCAAGGAGGAAACTTTGAGCACTTCCTTAAGGAAAACATGACATATTTAGGGAAAAAAATCCCCCAATTCAAGTGATATGTGTATGCATATATATATGTATGTATATATATAACTGTATATATATATATATATATATATATATATATGTATATATACTGTAGCAATACAAGTTGGAGAGAACAACAACAAAAGAACTGAAAAAAAAAACTCTGGAAAGACTCAGAAAAAGATGCAGGACATGTATGGCAGAATGCAGGGACTCGGGTGGAGTGGAGGGCATGGAAAGGGAAGCAACTCTAGATTCAATTGAGAAATGATGTATAACCTATGGAAAAAGTTTAATAACAATTTAAAAAAAAAGAAAAAAAATATTTAGAAAGAAATAAAAATAAACCTTAGGCTGGATGTTCAGTCCATGCCTTTACTCCTGACACTGAGAAAGCATATCTCTGTAAGTTTAAGGCCAGCCTGGTCTACATAGTGAGTTCAGGCCAACCGGGGCTGCACAATGAAACTGTGTTTCAAAAGAAAAGGAAAGGGAAGAAATCGTGCATCTGTCACAAGAAGAGAACATTTCTGTCTCATTTTAATCCATTCATGCTAGTGCCCTTTTGTAAAATCTTTCTTTATCACATGACATGGTTTGGGGTTGGCCAGCAGTCTCCATCTGTTTAAGTGCCTGTGGAGCCCAGACGCTGGTTGGTCTCTATCACATAAAGCTCTCCTGGAACACTTTTCATAGAAGAGCAATGTGACTCCTGATTGAGCCACTGTCTTCTCCTTACCCCACCTCCAGCCTTTCTCTTTTCCTGCCAGCCTCGCTCCCAAAGGTCCTCTAACTAGTTCCCAGTTGGCTCTCAGCCCTGAAACCTGTACAGAGATCAGAGGAATAATATTGTCTCCAGCGCTGATGTTTATTTTGTTCACAAAGAGACACCAGACATTGTTCCACTAAATTGCTTCACTACGTTATTCTCGGGAAGTAAAAGGCTCATCTTTGGTGAAACATTTAATCTGAGTCAGGAAGGGTTTAGGCTCTTCCAGGGACCCTTCGTTTAGGACACAGCCAAGGAGAAAAAAAATGCAGAGAACAAATATACAATGTTTTTTTCTTCTACCTAGGCCTATTCCTGATGTTTTTTTTTTTAATCTAATACCTCTATCATAATTTTTCTCATTTGTTTCCATTTAATTATTGAAAAATGTAATTCCGAACCATGATTGAGTCCAGATCCTAACATCTTTTAAGATACACACCTCCCGGGACATCCAGCGAGATGTAATAAGTTTCTCCAAATGTGACCTAATTATAATTGTCCTTTTAAGCTTTATCTCTCACTGGGACTAAATGTCTACAGTTAAAAATAATTCTTGAAACAGGTCCATGTTGCTGTAAAACTTTTCAGAGTCACTTAAATGTTATCCATCTTCCCAATGTATTTTTCTTTTCTGTTTCTGTGTGATAAAAGCCAGACAGTCAGGAGAGGGAGGAAGCCAAGCCACACTTGAGCAGGCTAGGCAGCCAGCCAGGAGTCCCATGGTAGGCCACACCTCCCATCTGACTAGGCTGGGGGTCAAGGAATTACTTGTTCCCTGATGTTCTAGGTACCAGTGATCCATATCATCTCTCAGTCCCCAGCAAGCCTTGAATGCTCAGAGGGTCAGTGCTGTGACCTGCTCCCTCCAACACTAGGTTTCAATGGTTCAAGCAGGTGCATGAAACATTGGTGCTGTCTCAAGTAGATGAACACCATCCTTATCTCTCAAAGTATCTGCTCTCTCCTTCTAACATCCTTGGAATAAATCTCCTATTAAAGGTAATCAAGTTTTCCTTTTTTATTATTTTTTTATGTGTATGAATGTACTGTCTGCGTGTAGGTTGGTGCATCCGTTTAGTGCAATGCCGAGGAGGTCAGAAGAGGGTGTCAGATTCCCCTGGAACTGGAGTTAAAGATGGTTCTTAGCCGCCATGTGGGTGCTGGGAATCGAACCCAGGTCCTCTGCAAGAGTAGTCAGTGCTCATAACTGCTGAACCATCTCTCCAGCCCCAATCCTGTTTTTCTAAACAGAAGCAGCTCCCTTGACGGCTGCCCAGCATCTCTTGCTTTGTTCACACTTAGCCAAACCTGTCTCCTAAAACCTCGATTCTGTAAGGACACATTCAGACATGACTTCCTTTTCAATGTCTTTTAATGCAAGCTTTAAAAGAGCAAAAGATGACGATTATTCTGCTCTAGGGCCACTTCCCTGAAAGTCGGATTCAGGATGCTCATCCATACTCTGAAGTCAGACAGGTCCAGGCTTGAATCTCAGAGCCACACAGTAGCTCTAACGCATGACTTTTACCCCTCAATTTCCTCATCTGTAAAATGGAAGTGCTAAAGCAATGACCATATAAAGTCACCATAAGGACTTCTTGAGAGTGCCTGACCAGGCCTCAGGCCTCCAGGGATAGAGAGTGGAAATGACCTACGTGTCCCTCAATTGAGGAATGGATAATGAAAATGTGGTACATTTACACAATTGAGTTCTTACGCAGCAGTAAAGAAAGGCCAAATCATGAAATTTACAGGTGAATGGATGCAACTAGAAACTGTAATACTAAAGGAAGTAACACAGACTCAGAAAAACAAGCGATGAATGTTCTCCCTCATTTGTGTATCTTAGCACCAAATACTTATATGTGAGTATGTATCCTGATGTAACTGCAGGAGTCAGGAAAATGGAAAGGAACCACCGAGGTAAAGGGAAAGAAAGAGAAGGGGATAGCAGGAAACAGACATTACCAGGGGGGAGATGGGGGAAATTGGGGTATTCAGTCTGGAATGGAGGAGTGAAGGTGAGCCAAGAAACCATGGGGGTAAAGGGAAGGAAGAGCTCAAGAAGGAATGCAGTAGGAGACAGGCATTATCAAGAAGAAAAGGGGAAAGTGAGGAGGGAGAGAGAGATTAGACTGAGGGAGACACACAGAGATGGGGAGAGAAAGAGAGAGAGAGAACATAGCTTAGGTGGTATGAAAAACCAGAGGGAAATGTAGTAGCCCAAAAGCCTACTGAAAACTATCCGTAACTATCTGAACATGAGTACATGTGTCTACCTGAAGGTTATGTAACAAGAAACACCATGCCAGACAAGGTAGTTCAAAAGAGTCCCACTATAACACACAGGCTATTGCCACAGCCCTTGATTACCTCCCAGAACTTGAAGATAAGACCCTACTGCCGAAGACACGGGACATAGAGCAATGGGGCTGCAACTGACCTGGAAGCCTTCTTCCTGAACATTAGCTCTCATACATCTGAACCATACTATACAAGCTAAGGAAGAAAAGTCAGTCAATGCTCCAACCCCAGGTTTAAAGCCTAAAATCCACAACAAAAACCAGCACAACAAACTATAGCAGTGCAGCAGTGCCATTTTTATCTTGGGGGTAATCAGCAGCCATCTAATTGGACTTAAAGCTTTCTCAATGTAAAGGAACTCACGTGTGGCACTGTAAAACTAGCCAAATACACATGGGTGGAGAGTTCATAGATCCTAGAGAAAAACCTACCTCTGTCACATCCTAAACAAATGGAATTTCTTACTGTATGCTAAATATGGATCCTTATATTTACAGAGAAGTATACCATTTGCCACACATCAAAGAAGTTTCTTTTTTTAATTAATTTATTTATATTTTTTTATCAAATCTAGACCCATGTCCCCCCATCCCCCCACGCCACCAGAGCTCATGCATTCTGCCAAATATGCTTTTCATCTCTTTCTCAGTCTTTCTCAATATTCTCCATGTGGAAGTTGATTGTTTTGAGCAGAAGTTCACTGTTTCAGTCAGTTCTTTGATGCAGTCCTTTCTGTTGTTGTTGTTGTTGCTGCTGCTGTTGTTGTCGTTTCCAATATGCATCACTCCCAACTGCTTTGGACAAAAGCTCAAGGGGCTGTGCACAAGAAATACTTACAACTAGGTAATTGGCACTAGCATCCACAGATGAGGGATACCATTCGTCGTTTGTTTTTCTGGGACTGTGCTAATTCACTCAGCATGATGTCCTCTAGCTCCAGCCATTTTCCTACAAAGCCCATGATGTTCTCTTTCCTTACTGCTGCATTGAACTCCATTGTGTAGATGTACCACATTTTCTCTACCAGTTCCATCCACTTGAGGACACAGTTAGGTCTTGCTAGACCAGGCTTCTCTTTTTGAAGCATGAGCAGACTTTCCTCTTTATAGGGTGGACACTGGCTGGAGTCCCATTAGTGGATCTCCAAGACCTCCCTGCACAAGAAGACTGGTGACTCACATTTGCAGCCTCTTCAGAGTGTAGACTGCCATTGTTGGACTACCCAGGCTGTGTCATGGAGGCCAATGCAGGAAGATCAAGACAGGACACACACTTGCTGGACCTCATTTGGGTGACCATGGAGGGAGGGACCCCAGTGTGGAGCACGGGGGATGGATTGATGGTTGTTTGGGTTTACCAAGGAGGAACCTTCAAGCACTTCCTTGGGGAAAACATGACATCTTTTGGCTAAAAAAAAAAAAAGATTATATTTAACAGTTAAAAATATTTCACGACACGGGTGCACAAACCTGCATGCAGACAGGACATTCATATACATACAGAAATAAATAAAATTAAATAAAAAAATATTTTATAAAATAATATTTTCTCTTTTTATTGATACATGCTACAACCATTAATAATGTATTCTTATGTAATCCTATGGTGTGTTCTATCATATAGGAATATTCATATTCATATTCTAAGAAAAAAAAAGAGAGAATGTAAAGTTATACTTCTTTTTACCTGAATGCAAATTTACATTAAAATGTGAATCCCTAAATGTGCTTTGGAATTAACCTATAGTTTATTTTCAGATTTTGTAATTTTGATTTATGTGTGGAGTACATATATGCATATTTTGGAATAATATAAAATCAAAGGGGAACAAAAAAAAAAGAGAGAAAAACCTATTCAAAGAACTGACCAAATCAGTAAACCTGTGCACAGAAAACGTTATAAAAGATGGAGAAAAAGGGGCTGGAGAGATAGCCTAGCGGTTAAGAGCAACGACTGCTCTTGCAGAGGACCGGGGTTCGATCCCCAGCACCCACATGGCGGCTAAGAACCGTCTGTAACTCCAATTCCAGGAGAACTCCAGTTCCAGGGGAATCCAAGACCCTCTTCTGACCGCCGAGGCATTGCACAACACGGGCGCACAGACCTACATGCAGACAATACATTCATACACATACAAAAATAAATAAAACTTAAAAAAAAAGATGGAGAAAAAGATTCAAGACAGGACTTGTGTATGACAGAAACCATGAGCTCTGGCAGGGAGCAGGGGGGTATAAAGGGTGGGCATGGATGGGGGAATGAATCTAAATTTGATTAAGAAATGTTGTATGAAATGTGCTCAATAAAAATTAAAGTTAAAAAAATAAAAAATTGCTAAAAAATAAAAGAAGAAAGAAATCATAAACTGAAGATGCTAAAAGATATATGTGGCATGCATATATGCATATTCTGAAGTAATGCAGATTGGAAGGAACAACGAAAAAGACTGGGTCAAAGAACTGACTGAAATGGTGAACTTCTGCTCAAAACAGTAAACTTAAGCATGGAAAATTTTAAAAAAGACTGAGAAAAAGATGAAAAACCTGTTTGGCAGAATGCATGAGTGCTGGTGGGGTGGGGGGGCAAGGAAGGGGGACTGGGTCTAGACTTGATTGGAAATTTTGTATGAAATGCACAAAGCTTCAATAAAAATTGGCTTAAAAATAAATAAAAAATAATATATTTATGTATATAAAAAAAGAGAGAATGATAGAGGAAAGCATCCAGGGTCAACCTCTGGGTTCCACACACACATGGACACAAGCATAGACACACATACACAAACACAAACATGCATGCACACACACAAAGAATAGTACATCAAAAATTCTTTACCTTAATTTCTGAATTGGAAATATCTTACCATATTCTCTTTATCTCTTTCTCTATAAAATATTTTTGCAAACATATTTATTTTATTTATTATTTATTTTATGTGTATGACTGTATTGCCTGCATGTGTCACGCAATGCCCATGGAGGTCAGAAGAGGGTGATAGATCCCCTGGAACTGGAATTACAGATGGTTATTAGCCACCATGTGTGTGCTGGAATTTGAACCTGGGTCCTCTACAAGATTAGTCAGTGCTCTTAACTGCTGAACCATCTCTCTAGCCCCATGAACTTATATTTAAAAGAAATATTTTGAGGGGGTAGGGAGGGGAACATGGGTCTAGATTTGATTAGTAACATAATCTTATACAAAAATATATATAAGAAATAAATTAATAAAAAATAATAAATTAAAAAATAAAAAAGAAACATTTCATCCCTTAGGAATAAGACTGTTCTATATTATCACAATATCACTAGCATAAGGAAGGTTTCTTTGACTTTATTTTGAAATTTTCCAAAAACTCCAAAACTGGAAAGTATCGTACACTGAGAGGGCCTTGACTTTGTTAGAATTTCTCATGTCCCTGTTGTGAGTCTCCTGGCTCAGATGCTCTCACTCCCATTGTTTCCAGAATATTCACCTTGGGCTGTTCTTGGTGCACAGCCACAGAGAACACCTGCCTCATCATGCTCTGACTCTCCCATCATTTCCAGCCCTGGTCTTGCAAGGTGCCTTGGGTGTCATGTCCTGAGGGATATTACAACTTCTCCAGACTTCCCTCCCCTCCATCAAAGCTTGACTCACATGCCAGTTCTCAATGCTTGCCCTCCCCATGCTGCTACAAGGTTTTGCCCTCTTCTTTCTATCAGCCGTATTCCCTTTCCCTTATTCTGCATTTTTTTTCTCCCTGAAAGCATTTACCACCATCTCACATAAGGTCTGATTCATGTGTTTGTCATGTTTATCTATTGCTACCTGACATGGAATATCAACTTGCTGAGGGCAGAGATGTTTGACTTTGGACATTGCTTCTGATTGCGCCTGACACATCAACAGAAGGGATGGTGACATTGAAGCTGCTTGACCCACACCTGCAGCCTTCCAGGCAAAGCAAAAACTGACCCTAAGCTAATCACCCCCTTGAGACATAAGGGAGGGTAATGGGTTTAGTTTTCATCAGCAGTCTTCAATCCCAAGTAGAAGGGTTGGCAAAACAACAGACTCTTTAAAAGCTGAAAAATGACTCCTTCCCCCGACACTCATAAGACACACCAGAAGTTTCCAAATAGGAAGTCTTCCAATATTCCTCTAAAGAAAGATATTTTTGCCTCAGAGAGCAAACAAGATCAAATGACTCTCCAAGGACCATAGAACCCTGAGTCTTAGCCAGCTCTGGGTTTCCTGGAGAAGGTCAAGACCATACCCTTCCCATCCCTAAAAGGCCCTTCTGGAAAAGGAGCACCTGCTCCCGAACTGCGGACTTGTGCCTCATGACACATGCTGCCTTATGGTGCCAGATATCTGGAAAGGTGGGAAGATGTCTGGGCCCAGTGGACACTGGCTGATACACTGCACCTGCTCTAGAATGGCTGAATCATAAGCTAGAGGGGTCCTGCCTTTAGAGGTAATGCTAGCAGGAAGCAGACATAGAAGTTTTCTGTTGGAGGGGTGCTCCAAGAGAGGGTGGGTGGGCAAAAGTCAGGAAGAAGTGCCAGGCAGTGGAAACTAAGAAAGCCCTCCAGAGAAGAGCAAGAGAGAAAAAAGTCCACACCTAGTCCCTGTCCCCCAGTTCCCTTGAGCTCTCTGATTCCAGCATCTTAAAGGCCCAACAGTCCACAGATGTTGTTTTCAGGAAGTTTCCATTCCCCTCAGTGCTTTGCCATTTCTTCACCATAAACCTTATCTGAATTGGGTTAAATGACCCTTTATTCCTCACATCCCAAAGAGTCCAAGTAAAGTACAAATATGGAACCCTTTAATGTGTACAAGAGCCTGTCAGGAAAGCTGGGGTTCCTGAAGGTGATCTCAAACTTGGACTTTATGGTTCTCATCTGTGCTCTTTCCCATCAGTGACATGCTCTGACAGTATTCTATGGACTTCCTGCCCAAAGTGTGGTCCAAAAACACCCCCACTAACTTTACCCATATTCTCTTTTTTTTTAATTAATTTTATTTATTTCTGTATGTGTATGAATGTACTGTCTGCATGCAAGTTTGTGCACCCATGTCGTGCAATGCCGCGGAGGTCAGAAGAGGGTGTCGGATTCCCCTGGAACTGGAGTTCTCCTGGAATTGGAGTTTCAGATGGTTTTCGGCCACCATGTGGGTGCTGGGGATCGAACCCGGGTCCTCTGTAAGAACGGTCGGTGCTCTTAACCGCTAGGCCATCTCTCCAGCCCCTACCCATATTCTCTTAAAAACAGAATTCGGGGTCTGGAAAGCTGGGTCAGTGATTAAGAACACTGGCTGCTCTTTCAGAGGCCTTGATTCAATTCCCAGCACCCACATGGCAGCTAACAACCACCTGCGACTCCAGTTCCAGGGGATCCAACACCCTCTTCTAGGCTCCACAAACATTGCACTTACATCCATCCATGCAGGGAAAATACTCATACACATTTAAAAAAAAAATCAATCAAAAAAATTACAAACAACAATAACAACAAAAACCCAGAATCTGTAGCAACTCCTCAGGCTACGCCATCAGGTCAGCCAGAAGAACATTCAAGTTTGAGAACCACCACTTCCTCCCATATATTAGTTCCAGTGGCCCTGTCCAGGTCACTTTTTCACCCCTCAACACCCAGCTGACAAACTGGCTAGCTCACATCATCAGGACCACTGCTATAGGCCTATAAGATGCAGGCTTCATCAGGCGTGGTGGCGCATGACTTTGATCCCAGCACTCAGAAGGCAGAGGCAGGCAGATCTCTGTGAGTTCAAGGCCAGCCTGGTCTACAGAGTGAGCTCCAGGCCAGCTGGGACTAAAGGGAGACCCTGTCTCAAAAAGACAAAAAAAAAGGGGGGGATGCAGGCTTCCTTAACCCCTCCTCAGATGTACCTTCCTGGTGTCTCTCGTTAAATTTAATTTGCAGGAGGGAGTAAGGTGAATGTTTGTCCTTTTTTTTTCTTTTGTTTTGCTTTTCATTGTTGTTTTGGTTTTGGTTTTTCATTTTTCAGGGGTTCGTGTTGCTTCAGTAAAATCTTAAGCAAATGCAAGGCTTAGGAGAATTTATTTACCTACCCTATTCTTTACAGCAGCAGATGATCCCTAATGAGCATTTTAACTGCATTCCTTCACCATCTCATCATCTTTGTGTGCATGTGTGCTTTCAGGTTATAGCTTGTTTGCATCTCAGACCCAGAGAAAGAAGAAAAAACTATCCCAGCATGAGAAGAAACAGCAAGGAATGAAATACACCTGTCAGTCCAGCAGGAATTCATGTTTCAGACTCCAAACCATGTCCCTCCAAGGGTCCAGCACAGAAGGGCAGTCTCTGGTGCTGTCAAGGCCTGTGCATTGACAAGCCCACCATAGGACTCCAGAAGGGGATGTGGACTAAGAGAAAGCCTTTTACATACTTGTTATTCCTCTCTCCATCTTTCTACTTTTGTACCCTTTATCCTTCTTTCCTCCAAGAAGAACACTCTAAGAACAGACAATGAACCGCATAGTTTCCAGGTACCAGAGATATAGCCACACACAGAGCCACATAAGACAAACACACAGCCCAGCTTGGGAACTTATGCTCTGATAGCCTTTAAAGTGGAGCATTAACTGAGTTACTTCAAATACAAGTCTATGTAAGGGAATTGCCAGCAGAGTGATCAAAGAGCAGACAGCAGAGGCTTCCTTCATAGATTGATGTTAAGGCCCAAAGAAAGAGTGCTGGTAAGCCAGGCAAAGAGGGGAGTGTGTCTTTGCTCCTCGCGTGGCCTCTTCTCCGGTCCTGCCAGCCTGCTCTTGGATTGCCTGCAGAGCGCCCCCGACTCTTCTTAGTGTCTCTAGCTGTTGACTCCCTCCCACTGACCTGGCCTGATGCACTACAGTGCGGACAGCTCCACAGCCCAGGCGTGAGACTGGCCTCTGCTTTTATCTGTCTGACCCTGGCCTGGGTCATTTTGCACCCTACTCCCATGTTGGTGCTGACGGCCTGCATGGTTCCCACCAGGATGAGGAGCAAGAGATGCTCTGCCCTCACTTTCCTCCCGTTTTGTTAGACAGCACCCTCATTCTCGGCAGCACTGATGGTTCCTGGACCAGTGTAGTCGCTTGGGCTCCATGAAAGGTTATGCTCATGGTGTGGCCAGTTCTTGGGCAAAAGACCATTTGTTTCCAACAGTTGCATCTACTCAAGCCTGCCAGGTGCCAGAGGCTGAGCCAGCAGAGCACCTGCTGGCTGGACAAGGGCAGGTTGCATCTTGCCGATGGCCTCACCCTGGCTGATGGAGCCTGGTGGGGGGGGGGTGTTGATGTCTCCCACAGTCCTGTGTCCAGGTTAATCCTTCTTGCTCTAAATAAATCCAGCAGCTTCACTAACTGGACTATGGCTTCCTTTTACAGAACATCCCAAGCATATTTTGGGTGTTTCTGCTTGTGAACAGGTCCTGCAGGCAGCACGATTCATCTGTTTATTAGGATGTTAACCTGTATCTTGTAAAACAATCTGAAAGTGAAAAATGGCCCAAGCTCAGCCTTTTGCTTTTCCCAGGAGGGCCTGTGCCATGAACAACTGCTCTTACCTTTAGTTTACAGACTCCGCATCTGGTTAGGTACTTTGATTTATGTTGGCTGTAATCCAGAATGGCTGATTTGGTTTATTTTAAGGAGTTTTATTTTAAGAAACTTTTGACATTTTAGAATTTAATTGGAACAATCTGTACCCAGAAAAAAAAAAATTTTAATGTAGTCTAGGATTAAAAGTAGTAGTTCAGAGACTATAAGATTTTAGAAAAGAAAAAAAAAGCGATGTTCATGTTTTAAGAGCTTGTTCAAGGGCTGGAGAGATGGCTCAGTAGTTAAGAGCACTGACTGCTCTTGCAGAGAATCTGGGTTCGATTCCCAGCACCCACATTGTGGCTAAGATCCGTCTTTAAGCCGGGAGTGCTGTCACATACCTTTAATCCTAGCATTAAAAAAAAAAAGAGCTTGTTCAAGATGTGCCACACAAATCCTTGGGCTGGGACTTCTGCCTATGATAAGAATAGACAAAATGGCATTAGCAATGTAGCTTAGTGGTAGAGTAGTTGCCTAGCACAAGGCCCTAGTGTTCATCCCTAGCACCAGACAAAAGGAAAAAAAAAAAAAAAGGTGCCACTAAAACTGTTCTAATCTTCAAACACATTTCTGCAGGGGGACTGGCTACCATGGGCCAGTCACAGAGAGATCAAGGACGTGCCGTCGTGACAGTCAGCTGACTTTCCTTATGTGGCCAGGCCTATGCTTGGATGGGCTACAGAAATCTGCCTCATTCCCTTCACCAAAGCCCAAAGTGCCCTGGTCCTGAGAGTCAAGAAGAAACCACATTGGTCGAACAGTCATAAGAACAGAGTGCAAGAGCCTGGCGAGGTCTGAAACTACAGAAAGGCACCAGCCTTGGAGACTGGCCTGAATGTGGACATCCCGCTGGGTCTGCAGAATTCATAGTAGTTACTGAGCTATAAAGTATGCCATGATCCAAGAGATCACTGACTTTGGAAATAAAAGTTGCCTGGCCTCCAGGAGGAGAAGAGAGAGGGACACGCCAGGGTCCTGCAGCCCAGCGGATGGGAAGAGAGGGGAGAGCGGTTCCTGTTAGCCTGGATGCTGACCAGAAAACCTTGCCTCTAGCCCCAGCTTTTTTCTTTAATTCCACCTTTGCTGCTGCAAATTGCCAGTGTCCGGGCTTTGCAAGGCAGTCCTGAACACATTACTCAGCCATTTCTGCAGACCGAATTCCCATTCTGCACTCTCTCAGTCGCCATCTTGGTCCCACCATTCTTGCCTGACAGCTATAACAATAAATAATTGCCTTTTAATGAACTTTATTAATCTCTCTGATCCTGTTTCATCCTCCGTTTTTTTTTTAAATAAATACCTACTTCAGACTTTTTTTGTGTGGAGAGCCTCAAATGCTAGCAGTTTGACTTTTATTGGAGAAGTGAATTGGAAAAAGAAGGTACTAAAATTCTGAGCACATATTATGTGTCAGGCTCCATTGGAATTTCTGTTGCTGGGCCAGACTGAACATACTCTTCCCTCAGCTTGCCGTTGTAACTATTCACCTCCTTCCTATATCTTAGGGCATGTAAACGGGACTGTATTCTTACTTGAGCAAGTCTCTCACCCATCTTTATTCATCCTTGTCACTCTACCTAGAAGATCCCATTCCCAACACCTCTCGGGGTGGAATCCTACATGTTTTTCAAGGTCCATCAAGGACATTGCAGTAAACATAACAGCAGCTCACCAGCAGAGTTCCAATGCACACTGTTTTACAATGTCCATGGTATAAATACTCCCACTATGGCTGATTCAAGCTAACAATATGACATCGATCAAGTCACAAAATCTCTGAAAATTTAACTGTCATTTCTTAGACATTGGTACATAGAGGCTCTTGCAACCACCAAGACTTAAATGCCATCTTTCTATACACTCCCAATGTGTGGGACGTTTCCCTCCTTTAAACTTGGTTCATCCTTGCGCAAAGCACTCTGCAGTATATTTTAGGTATAATGAATCCTCTTATCATCTCATCTTAAATTATTAACTTTCCAAGGGCATGACCCAAGTCTTACTCATCCATGGATTCACAATAGTTCCTAGAACAATACCCATGTTCAGTTAATATTTGCTGCATTAGGCTGATGGTGAAGATTATCACTTGGGCCTGACACGGCAGTTATGGTGAGGATACGGTGACATCATGCATCTAAAGCACTTACCTGAGTGCTTGGCCCAACAGGTACTCAATTAGTGATAGCTAATTGTACTAATTGTTCATCTGTGACTTTAGAAATGAAGGGAGACTAGATTTAAAGTTCTTACAATAACCCCAAGCTACACATCACAGAGCCACCAGGGGAATTTTTGTGAATCCCAATACCCAGGCCAATACATTTTTCAATTTCCCCCAAGTGGCTCCATTTTGTATCCAACTTAAGACTCACTATTCTGTGATGTTTCCTTCTCCCGGGGTGAAGAGTCTTGAGTGTCAAAAATACAATAATAGCTGAACCAGCTACTCCTCTAAGAATGCTCTGGCTCATACACAGTTCCAGTAAATCGGAGAAAGCTCACTTTCAAGACTGCCTTATTTGGTGATCCCACTGGGTGGAGTCACCTGGGAGGGGAAGGCTGGGGATGAGTAATGCAGCCTTCAGGAGGAGCAGGAGAGAAATACCTTGCTGTCAGCAAACTTCTGTCAGTGGAATTCTTCAAGCCACAGGATTTCAGGGACATTTAAATTAGTTTTGGCCCTAATGAGGACTTGGTACAGGTTAAACCTAAGAAAGTTTTCTCTTGGTGAGTGTCAGTATATTCTTCCAATTCTTTTGTTCTACCAGAACTGTTCTGTATCAAGATGAGCAATCAAGACTCACGGTGACGCTATCGAATAATTCTGGTCATGAGAATTAACTCCTTCCGTGAGAATCAGGTATTGCCTTCCCAAAGGTTTGTGAAACTGGAGCAGTATGAGATCTGATTGGCCCAAAGTGACAGAAGATGGCTCTTGGGACTGAGTAACCGACTGCTCTTGCAGAGGATCCAGGTTCAATTCCCAGTACCCACATGGTGGCTAACAACCATCCATAACTCTAGTTCCAGGGGAATTTGACACTTTCTTCTGACCTCTATGGGCATTGCATAACATGGGAGTACTTACATACATGTAGACAATATACTTGTACACATAAAAATAAAAGTAATAAATAAAATATATATAAAAACTCCTGTTTTGATGGCTTTTGTGGATAGTTACTGATAGTTACTGATTATGCTTTAGTGTGCATTCCCCTCATGAAAAGAAATCCTTCTGAAAGTTTTTTTTTCTGAAAAAATAAAGAGATTCTGCTTTAACTGTCTTTTTTCTTTTTTTAAGATTTTTTAAATTTTATTTACTTATTTTCTATGTGTATGAATGTACTGTCTGCATATAGGTCTGTGCACCCATGTCATGCAAGTCAGAAGACGGTGTCGGATTCTCCTGGAACTGGAGTTCTCCTGGAATTGGAGTTACAGACAGTTCTCAGCTGCCATGTGGGTGCTAGGAATCGAACCCAGGTCCTCTGCAAGAGCAGTCGGTGCTCTTAACCACTAGGCCATCTCTCCCGCCCCCAACAGTCTTTTTTCTTACAAGAATCATAGCCTGATAGATAGTTCTCTTTTTTTTTTTTTTTTTTGTCTTTTTGAGACAGGGTCTCCCTTTAGTCCCAGCTGACCTAAAGTTTGCTCTTGAGATCAGGCTGGCCTTGAACTCACAGAGATCCTCCTGCCTCTGCCTCCTGAGTGCTGGGATTAAAGGCGTGCACCACCATGCCCTGCTACAAAATTGTTTCTATAATAAGCTTTGACATTTGTCACAAACACTGTAAAGTTTTCCCATGTGGAAGGCACATGGATTCTAACCAGTGAGGTTAGCACTCTGATCCTTAGAATTGTCAGAACATTTTATGTGTACCTAGAAGATCCCTAGTGATGGGTTTCTTGTTTTTCTTTTTCTTTTGGAGACAGGCTCCCATGGAACTCACTATGTAGACCAGGCTGGTCTTGAATTCACAGAGATCCGCCTGCCTCTACCTTCCGAGTGCTGGTATCAAAGGCGTGCACCACCACCCCCTGCTCTTAGAAATTTTTTTTGGTCTTTTTTTTTTTCTTTTTTTCTTTTCTTTTTTTTTTTTTTTGTCTTTTTCGAGACAGGGTCTCCCTGTAGCCCCAAGCTGTCCTGGAACTTACTCTGTAGACCAAGCTTGCCTTGAACTCACAAAGATCCACCTGCCTCTGCCTCCCAATGCTGGGATTAAGGCATGTCCAACCGGTGCCCGCTTATTTTCTTTTTTATTTTTTTATTCACAAGAAAACAGAAGACTAATACAAAAATGCACTGACAAAACAAAGCCAAAACAAAGTAATGTGTGTGTGTCGTGTGTATTTTCTCATTTTTTTTTATTTTTTATTTTCACAAGAAACAAAACAAAAAAAATAAAAATGGAAGACAAAAAAAGAAAAAAAAAAAAAGTGGGTGTGGGGTGGTGTGTGTGTGTGGTGTTGTGTGTGTGGTGGTGCGTGTGTGTAATTTTCCATTCTTTTCTGGTGAAATAATCAATCTGCAGGGCTGGTTATGTAAATTCCTGTTACTTTTCTTTTCTTTCTGTCTTCTTTTCTTCTCTTTTGGGGCTACCAAAGGATAAGTATGTTATTTACTGGCTATGCTCCTCTAGTGAAGCCTTGAGTTCGCAGCTAGAAGAGCCTGGTTTGGGGGGGAGATATCACCCCTAAACTGTCTAGTGATATTTTCTAGTTTCCTATTTAGTGTATGTTACTCTCTGAAAGGGTCACCCCAGTTGCCTAGAAGGGAATCAGGATGCTGAAGTTCTGACTTTTTCCACGCTGAAAAGGGATGTTGGGTATGGCAACTGGGGTATTTTCCTCTCCTATCCTTCTTTTCTCCTTTTCACTGATGTTCATACCCAGGGTCTTATGCAGGCTAGACAATACTCTACCCACTGAGTGAAATCCCCAGCCTTCAGTTTCTCTTCTTAAAAGTGAACTCAAGGGGCTGGGAGAAGGGATGGCCTAAGCGGTTAAGAGCGCCGGACCGCTCTACAAGAGGACCCGGGTTCGATCCCTCAGCACCCACATGGCGGCCGAGCAACCGTCTTAAACTCCAATTCCAGGAGAACTCCAGTCTTCAGGGGAATCCGACACCCTCTTCGACCTCCACGCATTGCACGACACGGGTGCACAAACTTTGCATGCAGACAGCTACTTCATACACTACAGAAATAAATAAAATTTAAAAACAAATTTTTGACTAAAGAGGCAGAGCAGGTAGGCATCTCTGTGAGTTCAGGGCCAGCCTGGTCTAGGTCAGCTGGGACTAAAGGGAGGACCACTGTCTCAAAAGACCAAAAAAAAAAAAAAAAAAGGAAACTACTATCATGGGCCTATGATTCTGTGAAAAAAAAACTGTTGGGCGGCTGGAGACATGGCCTAGTGGTAAGAGCAACCGACTGCTCTTGCCAGAGGACCTGGGTTTCGATCCAGCACCCACATGGCGCTGAGAACTGTCTGTAACTCCATTCCAGGAGAACTCCAGTTCCAGGAGAATCCGACCAACCGTCTTCTGACTTGCATGTACATGGGTGCACAGACCTATATGCAGACAGTCATTCATAACACATAGAAAATAAGTCAAATAAAAGTTAACAAAATCTTAAAAAAGAAAGAAAGACAGTTAAAGCAGAATCTCTTTATTTTTTCAGAAAAAAAACTTTCAGAAGGATTCTTTTCATGAGGGGAATGCACACTAAAAAGCATTAATCAGTAACTATCGTAACTGATCCACAACAAAGCCAGCAAAACAGGAGTTTTTATATATATTTATTATTATCTTTTATTTTTATGTGTACAAGTATAGTTGTCTACATGTATGTAAGACTCCCATGTTATGCCAATGGCCCATAGAGGTCAGAAGAAGTCACTAATCCCCTGGACTCAGTTATGGATGGCTTTGTTTAGCCACCATGTGGCGTACTGGGAGTGAAACCTGGATCCTCTGCAAGAGCAGTCGGTTACTCAGTCCCAAAGAGCCATCTTCTGTCAACTTGTGGGCCAATCAGATCTCATACTGCTCCAGTTTCACAAACCTTTGGGAAGGCAATACCTGATTCTCACGGAAGGAGTTAATTCTCATGACCAGAATTATTCGATAGCGTCACCGTGAGTCTTGATTGCTCATCTTGATACAGAACAGTTCTGGTAGAACAAAAGAATTGGAAGAATATACTGACACTCACCAAGAGAAAACTTTCTTAGGTTTAACCTGTACCAAGTCCTCATTAGGGCCAAAACTAATTTAAATGTCCCTGAAATCCTGTGGCTTGAAGAATTCCACTGACAGAAGTTTGCTGACAGCAAGGTATTTCTCTCCTGCTCCTCCTGAAGGCTGCATTACTCATCCCCAGCCTTCCCCTCCCAGGTGACTCCACCCAGTGGGATCACCAAATAAGGCAGTCTTGAAAGTGAGCTTTCTCCGATTTACTGGAACTGTGTATGAGCCAGAGCATTCTTAGAGGAGTAGCTGGTTCAGCTATTATTGTATTTTTGACACTCAAGACTCTTCACCCCGGGAGAAGGAAACATCACAGAATAGTGAGTCTTAAGTTGGATACAAAATGGAGCCACTTGGGGGAAATTGAAAAATGTATTGGCCTGGGTATTGGGATTCACAAAAATTCCCCTGGTGGCTCTGTGATGTGTAGCTTGGGGTTATTGTAAGAACTTTAAATCTAGTCTCCCTTCATTTCTAAAGTCACAGATGAACAATTAGTACAATTAGCTATCACTAATTGAGTACCTGTTGGGCCAAGCACTCAGGTAAGTGCTTTAGATGCATGATGTCACCGTATCCTCACCATAACTGCCGTGTCAGGCCCAAGTGATAATCTTCACCATCAGCCTAATGCAGCAAATATTAACTGAACATGGGTATTGTTCTAGGAACTATTGTGAATCCATGGATGAGTAAGACTTGGGTCATGCCCTTGGAAAGTTAATAATTTAAGATGAGATGATAAGAGGATTCATTATACCTAAAATATACTGCAGAGTGCTTTGCGCAAGGATGAACCAAGTTTAAAGGAGGGAAACGTCCCACACATTGGGAGTGTATAGAAAGATGGCATTTAAGTCTTGGTGGTTGCAAGAGCCTCTATGTACCAATGTCTAAGAAATGACAGTTAAATTTTCAGAGATTTTGTGACTTGATCGATGTCATATTGTTAGCTTGAATCAGCCATAGTGGGAGTATTTATACCATGGACATTGTAAAACAGTGTGCATTGGAACTCTGCTGGTGAGCTGCTGTTATGTTTACTGCAATGTCCTTGATGGACCTTGAAAAACATGTAGGATTCCACCCCGAGAGGTGTTGGGAATGGGATCTTCTAGGTAGAGTGACAAGGATGAATAAAGATGGGTGAGAGACTTGCTCAAGTAAGAATACAGTCCCGTTTACATGCCCTAAGATATAGGAAGGAGGTGAATAGTTACAACGGCAAGCTGAGGGAAGAGTATGTTCAGTCTGGCCCAGCAACAGAAATTCCAATGGAGCCTGACACATAATATGTGCTCAGATTTTAGACTTCTTTTTCCAATTCACTCTCCAATAAAAGTCAAACTGCTAGCATTTGAGAGCTCAATCCACACAAAAAAAGTCTGAAGTAGGTATTTATTTAAAAAAAAAACGGAGGATGAACCGGATCAGAGGAGATTAATAAAGTTCATTAAAAGGCAATTATTTATTGTTATAGCTGTCAGGCAAGAATGGTGGGACCAAGATGGCGACTGAGAGAGTGCAGAATGGGAATTCGGTCTGCAGAAATGGCTGAGTAATGTGTTCAGGACTGCCTTGCAAAGCCCGGACACTGGCAATTTGCAGCAGCAAAGGTGGAATTAAAGAAAAGAAGCTGGGGCTAGAGGCAAAAAGGGGTTTTCTGTCAGCATCCAGGCTAACAGGAACCGCTCTCCCCTCTCTTCCCATCCGCTGGGCTGCAGGACCCTGGCGTGTCCCTCTCTCTTCTCCTCCTGCGAGGCCAGGCAACTTTTATTTCCAAAGTCAGTGATCTCTTGGATCATGGCATACTTTATAGCTCAGTAACTACTATGAATTCTGCAGACCCAGCGGGATGTCCACATTCAGGCCAGTCTCCAAGGCTGGTGCCTTTCTGTAGTTTCAGACCTCGCCAGGCTCTTGCACTCTGTTCTTATGACTGTTCGACCAATGTGGTTTCTTCTTGACTCTCAGGACCAGGGCACTTTGGGCTTTGGTGAAGGGAATGAGGCAGATTTCTGTAGCCCATCCAAGCATAGGCCTGGCCACATAAGGAAAGTCAGCTGACTGTCACGACGGCACGTCCTTGATCTATCTGTGACTGGCCCATGGTAGCAGTCCCCTGCAGAAATTGTGTTTGATGAAGATTAGACAGTTTATTTGTGGCATCCTTTTTGTTTTTTTTCCCTTTTGTCGGTGCTAGGGATGAACACTAGGGCCTTGTGCTAGGCAACTACTCTACCACTAAGCTACATTTGCTAAATGCCATTTTGTCTATTATTATCATAGAGAGAAGTCCCAGCCCAAGGATTTGTGTGGCAATTTGAACAGATCTTTTTTTTTTAATGCTAGGATTAAAGGTCATGTGACAGCACTCCCGGTTATAAGACGATGCTGTAGCACACATGTGGGTTGATGGAATCGAACCCAGTATTCTATCTCAAGAGCAGCTTCCCAGTTCTCTTAGCTATGAGCCTTCTTCTTCCTACCTAGACTCAAACCTTTAAAATCATTAAAGCAAATAAAAAGCTTTTTTTTTTCTTTTCTAAATTTATAGTCTCTGAACTACTACTTTTAATCCTAGACTACATTAAAATTTTTTTTGTTCTGGCGTACAGATTGTTCCAATTAAATTCTAAAATGTCAAAAGTTTCTTAAAATAAAACTCCTTAAAATAAACCAAATCAGCCATTCTGGATTACAGCCAACATAAATCAAAGTACCTAACCAGATGCGGAGTCTGTAAACTAAAGGTAAGAGCAGTTGTTCATGGCACAGGCCCTCCTGGGAAAAGCAAAAGGCTGAGCTTGGGCCATTTTTCACTTTCAGATTGTTTTACAAGATACAGGTTAACATCCTAATAAACAGATGAATCGTGCTGCCTGCAGGACCTGTTCACAAGCAGAAACACCCAAAATATGCTTGGGATGTTCTGTAAAAGGAAGCCATAGTCCAGTTAGTGAAGCTGCTGGATTTATTTAGAGCAAGAAGGATTAACCTGGACACAGGACTGTGGGAGACATCAACACCCCCCCCCCACCAGGCTCCATCAGCCAGGGTGAGGCCATCGGCAAGATGCAACCTGCCCTTGTCCAGCCAGCAGGTGCTCTGCTGGCTCAGCCTCTGGCACCTGGCAGGCTTGAGTAGATGCAACTGTTGGAAACAAATGGTCTTTTGCCCAAGAACTGGCCACACCATGAGCATAACCTTTCATGGAGCCCAAGCGACTACACTGGTCCAGGAACCATCAGTGCTGCCGAGAATGAGGGTGCTGTCTAACAAAACGGGAGGAAAGTGAGGGCAGAGCATCTCTTGCTCCTCATCCTGGTGGGAACCATGCAGGCCGTCAGCACCAACATGGGAGTAGGGTGCAAAATGACCCAGGCCAGGGTCAGACAGATAAAAGCAGAGGCCAGTCTCACGCCTGGGCTGTGGAGCTGTCCGCACTGTAGTGCATCAGGCCAGGTCAGTGGGAGGGAGTCAACAGCTAGAGACACTAAGAAGAGTCGGGGGCGCTCTGCAGGCAATCCAAGAGCAGGCTGGCAGGACCGGAGAAGAGGCCACGCGAGGAGCAAAGACACACTCCCCTCTTTGCCTGGCTTACCAGCACTCTTTCTTTGGGCCTTAACATCAATCTATGAAGGAAGCCTCTGCTGTCTGCTCTTTGATCACTCTGCTGGCAATTCCCTTACATAGACTTGTATTTGAAGTAACTCAGTTAATGCTCCACTTTAAAGGCTATCAGAGCATAAGTTCCCAAGCTGGGCTGTGTGTTTGTCTTATGTGGCTCTGTGTGTGGCTATATCTCTGGTACCTGGAAACTATGCGGTTCATTGTCTGTTCTTAGAGTGTTCTTCTTGGAGGAAAGAAGGATAAAGGGTACAAAAGTAGAAAGATGGAGAGAGGAATAACAAGTATGTAAAAGGCTTTCTCTTAGTCCACATCCCCTTCTGGAGTCCTATGGTGGGCTTGTCAATGCACAGGCCTTGACAGCACCAGAGACTGCCCTTCTGTGCTGGACCCTTGGAGGGACATGGTTTGGAGTCTGAAACATGAATTCCTGCTGGACTGACAGGTGTATTTCATTCCTTGCTGTTTCTTCTCATGCTGGGATAGTTTTTTCTTCTTTCTCTGGGTCTGAGATGCAAACAAGCTATAACCTGAAAGCACACATGCACACAAAGATGATGAGATGGTGAAGGAATGCAGTTAAAATGCTCATTAGGGATCATCTGCTGCTGTAAAGAATAGGGTAGGTAAATAAATTCTCCTAAGCCTTGCATTTGCTTAAGATTTTACTGAAGCAACCGACCCCTGAAAAATGAAAAACCAAAACAAAACAACAATGAAAAGGCAAAACAAAAGAAAAAAAAAAGGAAAACATTGCACCTACTCCCTCCTGCAAATTAAATTTAACGAGAGACACCAGGAAGGTACATCTGAGGAGGGGTTAAGGAAGCCTGCATCCTCCCCCTTTTTTTTTCTTTGTTGTTTGAGACAGAGGTCTGCCCTTTAGTCCAAGCTGGCCTGGAGCTCACTCCTGTAGACCAGGTGGCCTTGAACTCACAGGAGATTCTGCTGCCTCTGCCTTTCCTGAGTGCCTGGGATCAAAGCAGGGCGCCACCACGCCTGATGAAGCCTGCATCTTATAGGCCTATAGCAGTGGTCCTGATGATGTGAGCTAGCCAGTTTGTCAGCTGGGTGTTGAGGGGTGAAAAAGTGACCTGGACAGGGCCACTGGAACTAATATATGGGAGGAAGTGGTGGTTCTCAAACTTGAATGTTCTTCTGGCTGACCTGATGGCGTAGCCTGAGGAGTGCTACAGATCTGTCTGGTTTTGTTGTTATTGTTGTTTGCTATTTTTTGATTGATTTGTTTTTTAAATGTGTATGAGTATTTCCCTGCAGGATGGATGTAATGCACCATGTTGTTCAGTGCCTTGAGAAAAGGGGTGGATCCCCTGGAACTGGAGTCGCAGGTGGTTGTTAGCTTGCCATGTGGTGCCGGGGAATTGAATCAAGGCCGCTCCTGAAAGAGCAGCCAGGTCTTAACCACTGAAACCAGCTTTCCAGACCCCGAATTCTGTTTTTAAGAGAATATGGGAGGGGCTGGAGAGATGGCCTAGCGGTTAAGAGCCCGACCGTTCTACAGAGGACCCGGGTTCGATCCCCAGCACCCACATGGTGGCCGAAAAACCATCTGAAACACTCCACTTCCAGGAGAAACTCCAGTTCAGGGGAATCCGACACCCTCTTCTGACCTCCGCGGCATTGCAGCGACATGGTGCACAAACTTGCATGCAGACAGTACATTCATACACATACAAGAATTTTAAGATAAATTAATTAAAAAAAAAGAAGAATATGGGAAGTTAGTGGGGGTGTTTTTTGGGACCACACTTTGGGCAGGAAGTCCATAGAATACTGTCAGAGCATGTCACTGATGGGAAAGAGCACAGATGAGAACCATAAAGTCCAAGTTTGAGATCACCTTCAGGAACCCCAGCTTTCCTGACAGGCTCTTGTACACATTAAAGGGTTCCATATTTGTACTTTACTTGGACTCTTTGGGATGTGAGGAATAAAGGGTCATTTAACCCAATTCAGATAAGGTTTATGGTGAAGAAATGGCAAAGCACTGAGGGGAATGGAAACTTCCTGAAAACAACATCTGTGGACTGTTGGGCCTTTAAGATGCTGGAATCAGAGAGCTCAAGGGAACTGGGGGACAGGGACTAGGTGTGGACTTTTTTCTCTCTTGCTCTTCTCTGGAGGGCTTTCTTAGTTTCCACTGCCTGGCACTTCTTCCTGACTTTTGCCCACCCACCCTCTCTTGGAGCACCCCTCCAACAGAAAACTTCTATGTCTGCTTCCTGCTAGCATTACCTCTAAAGGCAGGACCCCTCTAGCTTATGATTCAGCCATTCTAGAGCAGGTGCAGTGTATCAGCCAGTGTCCACTGGGCCCAGACATCTTCCCACCTTTCCAGATATCTGGCACCATAAGGCAGCATGTGTCATGAGGCACAAGTCCGCAGTTCGGGAGCAGGTGCTCCTTTTCCAGAAGGGCCTTTTAGGGATGGGAAGGGTATGGTCTTGACCTTCTCCAGGAAACCCAGAGCTGGCTAAGACTCAGGGTTCTATGGTCCTTGGAGAGTCATTTGATCTTGTTTGCTCTCTGAGGCAAAAATATCTTTCTTTAGAGGAATATTGGAAGACTTCCTATTTGGAAACTTCTGGTGTGTCTTATGAGTGTCGGGGGAAGGAGTCATTTTTCAGCTCTTTAAAGAAGTCTGTTGTTTTGCCACCCTTCTACTTGGGATTGAAGACTGCTGATGAAAACTAAACCCATTACCCTCCCTTATGTCTCAAGGGGGTGATTAGCTTAGGGTCAGTTTTTGCTTTGCCTGGAAGGCTGCAGGTGTGGGTCAAGCAGCTTCAATGTCACCATCCCTTCTGTTGATGTGTCAGGCGCAATCAGAAGCAATGTCCAAAGTCAAACATCTCTGCCCTCAGCAAGTTGATATTCCATGTCAGGTAGCAATAGATAAACATTTTTGAAAACAAAACCCCACCAAAAATGAATCAGACCTTATGTGAGATGGTGGTAAATGCTTTCAGGGAGAAAAAAAATGCAGAATAAGGGAAAGGGAATACGGCTGATAGAAAGAAGAGGGCAAAACCTTGTAGCAGCATGGGGAGGGCAAGCATTGAGAACTGGCATGTGAGTCAAGCTTTGATGGAGGGGAGGGAAGTCTGGAGAAGTTGTAATATCCCTCAGGACATGACACCCAAGGCACCTTGCAAGACCAGGGCTGGAAATGATGGGAGAGTCAGAGCATGATGAGGCAGGTGTTCTCTGTGGCTGTGCACCAAGAACAGCCCAAGGTGAATATTCTGGAAACAATGGGAGTGAGAGCATCTGAGCCAGGAGACTCACAACAGGGACATGAGAAATTCTAACAAAGTCAAGGCCCTCTCAGTGTACGATACTTTCCAGTTTTGGAGTTTTTGGAAAATTTCAAAATAAAGTCAAAGAAACCTTCCTTATGCTAGTGATATTGTGATAATATAGAACAGTCTTATTCCTAAGGATGACAAATGTTTCTTTTTATTTTTTAATTTATTTTTTTTATTAATTATTTCTTTACTTATATATTTTTGTCAAATTATGTTTACTAATCAAATCTAGACCCATTTCCCCCCCCTACCCCCTCAAAATATTCTTTTAAATATAAGTTCAATGGGCTAGAGCGATGGTTCAGCACGTAAGAGCACTGACTATCTGTAGAGGACCCAGGTTTCAATTCCCAGCACACACATGGTGGCTATAACCACTGGTAATTCCAGGTCCAGGGGTATCCAGCACTCTCTTCTGACCTCCATGGGCATTTTGCGTGACACAGGTGTCCCCTCATTTAGGCATATACTCATCCACAATAAAATAATAATACAAGAAAATAATCATGTTGCAAAAATATTTTATAGAGAAAGAGTAAAAAGAGAATATGGTAAGATATTTCCAATTCAGAAATTAAGGTAAAGAATTTTTGATGTACCTATTCTTTGTGTGTGTGCATGCAGTGTTTGTGTTGGTGTAATGTGTGTGCCTATGCTTGTGGTCCATGTGTGTGTGGAACCCAGAGGTTGACCCTGGATGTTCCTCTATTCATTCTCTCTCTTTTTTCTTAATATACATAATTATTTTTTATTTATTTTATAGCCAATTGTTATTGAAGCTTTGTGCATTCATATATAAAATTTCCAATCAAGTCGAGACCCACATTCCCCCTTCCTTGCCCCCCCACCCCACCAGCCCTCATGCATTCTGCAACAGGTTTTTCCATCTTTTTCTCAGTCTTTTTAAATTTTCCATGCTTAAGTTTATTGTTTGAGCAGAATTCACCATTTCAGTCAGTTCTTGACCACAGTCTTTTTCGTTTATATTCCTTCCAATCTGCATACTTCCAAAATGATATTGCATGCCACAGATATCTTTAGCACGTCAGTTTGAATGATTGCTTTCTGTCTGCGGCTAGTGATGTGTAGCATTTTTTGATTTGTTGAAACGTTAATTTTTATTGAGCACATTTCAGACAACATTTCTTAATCAAAATTTAGATTCATTCATCCCCCATCCATGCCACCCTTTATACCCCCCTCTCGCCTGCCAGAGCTCATGGTTTCTGTCATACACAAGTCCTGTCTTTGATTTTTTCTCCATCTTTTTATTTAAGTTTTATTTATTTTGTATGTGTATGAATGTTTGCTCATGTAGGTCTGTGCGCCCGTGTTTGTGCAATGCCTCGGCGGTGCAGAGAGTGTCTTGGATTCCCCTGGAATGGAGTTCTTCCTGGAATTGGAGTTACAGTACGGTTCTTAGCCCGCCAGGTGGGTGGCTGGGGATCTGAACCCCGGCCTCTGCAGAGAGCAGGTCGTTGCTGCTTAACCGCTAGGCTAAGCCTCTCTCCAGCCCCTTTTTCTCCATCTTTTATAAAGTTTTCTGTGCCAGGTTTATGATTTGGTCAGTTCTTTGAATAGGTTTTTTTCTCTCTTTTTTTTGTTCTTGAAAAAAATTTTATATTATTCCAAAATATGGATGCATATATAGGTACTCCACACATAAATCAAAATTACAAAATCTGAAAATAAACTATAGGTTAATTCCAAAGCACATTTGAGGGATTCACATTTGAATGTAAATTTGCATTCAGGTAAAAAGAAGTATAACTTTACATTCTCTCTTTTTGTTTTTCTTAGAATATGAATATGAATAATTCCTATATGATAGAACACACCATAGGATTAATAGAGATAAATTATGTAATGGTTGTAGCATGTATCAATAAAAAGAGAACATATGATTTTATAAAATATTTTTGTTTATTTACATCTTTAATTCTATTGTCTGTATGTATATGAAATGTCCTGTCTGCATGCATGTTGTGTGCACCGTGTCGTGCAATGCCACGCGGTCAGAAGAGGGTGTGGATTCCCTGTGAACTGGAGTTCTCCGGGAATTGGAGGTTCGGCCGGTTCTCGCCGCCAGATGTGGGTGCTGTGGGATCGAACCGCGGTCCTCTGTAAGAGCTGGTTGGCGCCTTACACCGCCTAGGCCAGTTCTCTCCAGCCCCTGATTTTATAAAATATTTTAACGTTAAATTATATTTTTTTTTTTTTTAGCCAAAAGATGTCATAGTTTTCCCCAATGGAAGGTGCTTGAAGGTTCCTCCTTGGAAACCCAAACAACCATCATCCATCATCTGCCCCCATGTTCTACACTGGGGTCCCTCCTCCATGGTCACCCAACATGAGGTCCAGCAAGTGATGTTCCTGTCTGATCTGCCTGCATGGGCCTCCATTACCACAGCTGGTGTAGTCCAACAATGGCAGTCTACACTCTGAAGAGGGCTGCAAATGGAGTCACCAGTCTTATTGTGCAGGGAGGTTGTGGAGATCCACTAATGGGACATCCAGCCAGTGTCACCCCTATAAAGAGGAAAGTCTGCTCATCTTCAAAAGAGAAGCCTGGATCCCTAGCAAGAACCTAATGGTGTCCTCAAGTGGATGGAACGGTTAAGAAATGTGGTCACTCTACACAAGGAGTTCATGCAGCAGTAAGGAAAGAGAAAATCTGGGCGTTTGTAGGAAAATGGCGGAGCTAGAGGACACTCATGCTGAGTGAATTAGTCACAGGTCCCAGAAAACAAACGACGAATGTATCCCTCATCTGTGGATGCTAGTGCCAATTACCTGAGTTGTAAGTATTCTCTGTGCACCGCCCCTTGAGTCTTTTTTCCAAAGCAGTTGGGAGTGTAGGCATATTGGAAACGACAACAACAGCAGCAAGCAACACCAACAAAACAGAAAGACTGCATCAAGAGAACTGACTGAAACAGTGAACTTCTGCTCAAAAACAATCAACTTCCAACATGGAGAATATTGAAAAGACTGAGTAAAGAGATGAAACGCCTATTTGTGCAGAATGCTGAGCTCTTGGTTGTGCGTGGTGGGGATTTGGTGGGGAATTGGGTCTAGATTTGATAAAAATTAATTTTTTAAATAAATGAATTAATTTTTAAACCGAACTTCTTGGATTCTGATGTTTGTGTGTTTTCTCCTTCTACCCTTTACCCTCGTTCTCCTTATATTTCGGTATCCCTTCATATCTTTTATTTAATTTGGAGTACTCGATTTTAGCATACAGTGATTCCTCCTCCTTTTCTCCCTTATCCCTTGCCCTACCTTCCTCTCACCCTCTTTCCATTTGTTCTACCGGATTCTTGTGACAAGGGTAGGTTTTTCTCTAGGATCTGTTATGAAACTCTCCACCCATGTGTATTTGTGATATGTTTTTAATAGTGTACATCTACCGTGAGTGTCACCTTTGACTATTGAGCAACGACTTTTAACGTCCACATAGACCTTGGCCCCCTCGCTGATTCACCCACAAGATAAATACATTGACACTGTGCACTTGTTCTACTAGTTTGTTTCTGTGCTCCCGTTTTTTTTGTGTGTGGTACTTTCCTAGCCCCGCCTTCCTTTAATCTTTTATATCCTTCTGGGGTTTGGCTTTGAGCTTACTTTCTTTGAACCCTGCATTTCTTTTTCCTTCCTTAGCTTGTATAGTATGGTTCAGATGTATGAGAGCTAATGTTCAGGAAGATAGGGCTTCCAGGTCAGTTGCAGCCCAATTGCTCCTATGTCCCCGTGGTCTTCGGCACGTAGGTCTTGCCTTCAATTCTGGGGGGTAATCAAGGCTGTGGCAATAGCCTGTGTGTTATAGTGGGACTCTTTTGAACTACCTTGTCTGGCATGGTGTTTCTTGTTAAATACCCTCAGGTAGACACAGCGTACTCATGTTCAGATAGTTACGGATAGTTTTCAGTAGGCTTTTGGGCTACTACATTTCCCTCTGGTGTGTCATACCACCTAGCTAGGTTCGCTCTCTCTTCTTCGTCCCCACACGCACGCGCAGCACGCGCACACCTCAGTCTAATCTCTCTCTCCCTCCTCACTTTCCCCTTTTCTTCTTGATAATGCCTGTCGCCTACTGAATGCCTTCTGAGCTCGTCCTTCCCTTTACCCCCCTGGTTCGTGGCTCACCGTCACTCCTCCATTCCGACTGAATACCCCATTTTCCCCCCATCTCCCCCTGGTAATGGTCTGTTTCCTGCTATCCTTCTCTTTCTTACCCTTTACCACGGTGTTTCCTTTCCATTTTCCTGACTCCTGCAGTTACATCAGGATAAATACTCACATCTACGATTTGGGGCTAAGATACAACAAATGAGGGAGACACAGTCATCGCGTGTTTTTCTGAGTATGTGTTACTTCCTTAGTCTTACAGTTTCTAGTTGCATCATTACCTGTAAATTTCATGATTTGGCCTTTCTTTACTGCTGCGTAAGAACTCAATTGTGTAAATGTACCACATTTTCATTATCCATTCCGCAGTTGAGGGACAAGTAGCCCCGCTCCCCCACGCACCCACACCCCTCCCACCTACCCCCCGCACGCACACTGAGGCCTGAGGCCTGGTCAGGCACTCTCAAGAAGTCCTTATGGTGACTTTATATGGTCATTGCTTTAGCACTTCCATTTTACAGATGAGGAAATTGAGGGGTAAAAGTCATGCGTTAGAGCTACTGTGTGGCTCTGAGATTCAAGCCTGGACCTGTCTGACTTCAGAGTATGGATGAGCATCCTGAATCCGACTTTCAGGGAAGTGGCCCTAGAGCAGAATAATCGTCATCTTTTGCTCTTTTAAAGCTTGCATTAAAAGACATTGAAAAGGAAGTCATGTCTGAATGTGTCCTTACAGAATCGAGGTTTTAGGAGACAGGTTTGGCTAAGTGTGAACAAAGCAAGAGATGCTGGGCAGCCGTCAAGGGAGCTGCTTCTGTTTAGAAAAACAGGATTGGGGCCGAGAGTTGGTTCAGCAGTTATGAGCAATGCCTAATCTTGCAGAGGACCTGGGTTCGATTCCCTCTTCTGTTTTTTTTTTTAAAGAACCATCTTTAACTCCAGCTTCAGGGGAATCTGACACCCTCTTCTGACTCCTCGGCATTGCACTAAACGGATGCACCCCACCCTACACGCAGACAGTACATTCATAAACATAAAAAAAATAATAAACAAGGAAAAACTGATTACCTTTAATAGGAGATTTATTCCAAGGATGTTAGAAGGAGAGAGCAGATACTTTGAGAGATAAGGATGGTGTTCATCTACTTGAGACAGCACCAATGTTTCATGCACCTGCTTGAACCATTGAAACCTAGTGTTGGAGGGAGCAGGTCACAGCACTGACCCTCTGAGCATTCAAGGCTTGCTGGGGACTGAGAGATGATATGGATCACTGGTACCTAGAACATCAGGGAACAAGTAATTCCTTGACCCCCAGCCTAGTCAGATGGGAGGTGTGGCCTACCATGGGACTCCTGGCTGGCTGCCTAGCCTGCTCAAGTGTGGCTTGGCTTCCTCCCTCTCCTGACTGTCTGGCTTTTATCTACACGACACAGAAAAGAAAAAAATACATTGGGAAGATGGATAACATTTAAGTGACTCTGAAAAGTTTTACAGCAACATGGACCTGTTTCAAGAATTATTTTTAACTGTAGACATTTAGTCCCAGTGAGAGATAAAGCTTAAAAGGACAATTATAATTAGGTCACATTTGGAGAAACTTATTACATCTCGCTGGATGTCCCGGGAGGTGTGTATCTTAAAAGATGTTAGGATCTGGACTCAATCATGGTTCGGAATTACATTTTTCAATAATTAAATGGAAACAAATGAGAAAAATNAGAAGTTCAACTGTTTCAGTCAGTTCTTTGATGCAGTCATTTCTGTTGTTGTTGTTGTTGCTGCTGCTGTTGTTGTCGTTTCCAATATGCCTCACTCCCAAACTGCTTTGGACAAAAAGCTCAAGGGGCGCGTGCACAAGAAATACTTACAAACTCGGTAATTGGCACTAGCATCCACAGATGAGGGATACATTCGTCGTTTGTTTTCTGGGACACTGGTGCTAATTCACTCAGCATGAGTGTCCTCTAGCTCCAGCCTTTTTCCTACAAACGCCCATGATGTTCTCTTTCCTTACTGCTGCATGAACTCCATTGTGTAGAGTACCACACTTCCTCTTAACCTTTCAATCCCTTGAGGACACCAGGTTAGGTCTTGCTAGGGACCAGGCTTCTCTTTTGAAGGCATTGAGCAGACTTTCCTCTTTATAGGGGGTGACACTGGCTGGATTCCCATTAGTGGATCTCCACGAACCTCCCTGCACAATAAGACTGGTGACTCACATTTGGCAGCCTTCAGAGTGTAGACTGCCATTGTTGGACTACACCAGCTGTTGGTCATGGAGGCCCATGCAGGCAGATCCAGACAGGACACATCACTTGCTGGGACCTCATTTGGGTGACCATGGAGGGAGGGACCCCAGTGTAGAACATGGGGGCAGGATTGATGGATTGATGGTTGTTTGGGTTTGCCACGGAGGAACCTTCAAGCACTTCCTTGGGGAAAACTTGACATCTTTTGGCTAAAAAAAAAAAAACAACTATATTTAACCTTAAAATTTTTATAACAATCGGGGCTGGAGAGAGACGATGGCCTAGGCGGTGTTAAGCGCGCCAACAGCTCTTACAGAGGACCGGGTTCGATCCCAGCACACCCACATCCTGGCGGCCGAGAACGTCCGAACCCTCCATTTCCCGGAGAACTCCAGTTCCAGGGAAATCCACACCCTCTTCTGACCTCCGTGGCATTGCACGACACGGGTGCACCACACCTGCATGCAGACAGGACATTTCATATACATTACAGACAAAATAAATTAAAAATTAAATAAACAAAATATTTATAAAATCATATTTTCTTTTTATGATACATGCTACAACCATTAATAATGTATTCTTATGTAATCCTATGGTGTGTTCTATCATATAGGAATATTCATATTCATATTCTAAGAAAAACAAAAAAGAGAGGAATGTAAAGTTATACTTTCTTTTTACCTGAATGAAATTACATTCAAATGGAATCACCATCAATGTGCTTTGGAATTAACCTATAGTTTATTTTCAGATTTTGTAAATTTTGATTTATGTGTGGAGTACCTTATATGCATCTTTTGGAATAATATAAAATTTTTTTTTTTTTAAAAAAAAAAGAGAGACAACCTATTCAAAGAACTGACCAAATCAGTAAACCTGTGCACAGAAACTTATAAAAGATGGAGAAAAAGGGGCTGGAGAGAGGCTTAGCCTAGCGGTTAAGCGCAACGACCTGCTCTTGCAGAGGACCGGGGGTTCGATCCCCAGCCACCCACCTGGCGGGCCTAAGTAACGTCTGTAACTCCAATTCCAGGAAGAACTCCAGTCCAGGGGAATCCAAGACCTCTCTGCCCGCCGAGGCATTGCACAAACACGGGCGCACAGAACCTACATGCAGACAAACAGTCATACACATACCAAAAATAATAATACCCCTTAAATAAAAAGATGGAGAAAAATATTCAAAGACGGACTTGTGTATGACAGAAACCATGAGCTCTGGCAGGCGCAAGGGGGGTTATAAAGGGTGCATGGATGGGGGGACTGGAATGAATCTAAATTTGATTAAGAAATGTTGTATGAAATGTGCTCATAAAAATTAACGTTTCAACAATAAAACATGCTACCCACACTCACAGCCGCCAGACGAAGAACGACATCATTCAACTGACGCTGCTCACACGATATCTGTGGCTGCAATATGCATTTTTTGGAGTAATGCAGATTGGAAGGAATAATAATAACAGAAAAGACTGTGTCAAGAACTGACTGAAATGGTGAATTCTGCTCAAAACAATAAAACTTAAGCATGGAAAACTTTGAAAAAGACTGAGAAAAAGATGGAAAAACCTGTTGCAGAATGAATGAGGCTGGTGGGGTGGGGGGGGCAAGGAAGGGGAACTGTGGGTCTCGACTTGATTGGAAATTTTATATATGAAATGCACAAAGCTTCAATAAAAATTGGCTAAAAATAAATAAAAAATAATTATTATGTATATTAAAAAAAAGAGAGAGAATGATAGAGGCAAGCATCCAGGGTCAACTGGGTTCCACACCACACATGGACCACAAGCATAGGGACACAACATTACACCAAACACAAACATGCATGCCCACACACAAAGAATAGGTACATCAAAAATTCTTTACCTTAATTTCTGAATTGGAAATATCTTACCATATTCTCTTTTTACTCTTCTCTATAAATATTTTGCAACATATTTATTTTCTTTATTATTATTTTATTGTGTATGAGTATAATGCCTAAATGAGGAAGGTACACCTGTGTCATGCAAAACCACAGAGGTCAGAAGAGAGTGCTGGATCCCCTGGACCTGGAATTACCGCTTGGTTATAGCCAACCATGTGTGTGCTGGGAATTTGAAACCTGGGTCCTCTACAAGATAGTCGTGCTCTTAACTGCTGAACCATTCTCTAGCCCATTGAACTTATATTTAAAAGAAATATTTTGAGGGGGTAGGGGGTGGGGAACATTGGTCTAGATTTGATTAGTAAACATAATCTTGTACAAAAATATATTCAGAAATAAATTAATAAAAAATTAATAAATTAAAAAATAAAAAGAAACATTTTCATCCTTAGGAATAAGACTGTTCTATATTATCACAATATCACTAGCATAAGGAAGGTTTCTTTGACTTTATTTTGAAATTTTCCAAAAACTCCAAAACTGGAAAGTATCGTACACTGAGAGGGCCTTGACTTTGTTAGAATTTCTCATGTCCCTGTTGTGAGTCTCCTGGCTCAGATGCTCTCACTCCCATTGTTTCCAGAATATTCACCTTGGGCTGTTCTTGGTGCACAGCCACAGAGAACACCTGCCTCATCATGCTCTGACTCTCCCATCATTTCCAGCCCTGGTCTTGCAAGGTGCCTTGGGTGTCATGTCCTGAGGGATATTACAACTTCTCCAGACTTCCCTCCCCTCCATCAAAGCTTGACTCACATGCCAGTTCTCAATGCTTGCCCTCCCCATGCTGCTACAAGGTTTTGCCCTCTTCTTTCTATCAGCCGTATTCCCTTTCCCTTATTCTGCATTTTTTTTCTCCCTGAAAGCATTTACCACCATCTCACATAAGGTCTGATTCATTTTTTTTTTTTGGGTGGGGGGGTTTTTTTTGTTTTTTCTCAAAAAATTTTTGTTTATCTATTGCTACCTGACATGGAATATCAACTTGCTGAGGGCAGAGATGTTTGACTTTGGACATTGCTTCTGATTGCGCCTGACACATCAACAGAAGGGATGGTGACATTGAAGCTGCTTGACCCACACCTGCAGCCTTCCAGGCAAAGCAAAAACTGACCCTAAGCTAATCACCCCCTTGAGACATAAGGGAGGGTAATGGGTTTAGTTTTCATCAGCAGTCTTCAATCCCAAGTAGAAGGGTTGGCAAAACAACAGACTCTTTAAAAGCTGAAAAATGACTCCTTCCCCCGACACTCATAAGACACACCAGAAGTTTCCAAATAGGAAGTCTTCCAATATTCCTCTAAAGAAAGATATTTTTGCCTCAGAGAGCAAACAAGATCAAATGACTCTCCAAGGACCATAGAACCCTGAGTCTTAGCCAGCTCTGGGTTTCCTGGAGAAGGTCAAGACCATACCCTTCCCATCCCTAAAAGGCCCTTCTGGAAAAGGAGCACCTGCTCCCGAACTGCGGACTTGTGCCTCATGACACATGCTGCCTTATGGTGCCAGATATCTGGAAAGGTGGGAAGATGTCTGGGCCCAGTGGACACTGGCTGATACACTGCACCTGCTCTAGAATGGCTGAATCATAAGCTAGAGGGGTCCTGCCTTTAGAGGTAATGCTAGCAGGAAGCAGACATAGAAGTTTTCTGTTGGAGGGGTGCTCCAAGAGAGGGTGGGTGGGCAAAAGTCAGGAAGAAGTGCCAGGCAGTGGAAACTAAGAAAGCCCTCCAGAGAAGAGCAAGAGAGAAAAAAGTCCACACCTAGTCCCTGTCCCCCAGTTCCCTTGAGCTCTCTGATTCCAGCATCTTAAAGGCCCAACAGTCCACAGATGTTGTTTTCAGGAAGTTTCCATTCCCCTCAGTGCTTTGCCATTTCTTCACCATAAACCTTATCTGAATTGGGTTAAATGACCCTTTATTCCTCACATCCCAAAGAGTCCAAGTAAAGTACAAATATGGAACCCTTTAATGTGTACAAGAGCCTGTCAGGAAAGCTGGGGTTCCTGAAGGTGATCTCAAACTTGGACTTTATGGTTCTCATCTGTGCTCTTTCCCATCAGTGACATGCTCTGACAGTATTCTATGGACTTCCTGCCAAATGTGTCCCAAAAAAACCCCCCACTAACTCCCATATTCTTCTTTTTTTTTAATTAATTTATCTTTATTTCTGTTGTGTATGAATGTACTGTCTGAATGCAAGTTTGTGCACCCATGTCGTGCAATGCCGCGGAGGTCAGAAGAGGGGTCGTCGGATTCCCCTGGAAACTGGGAGTTTCTCCTGGAATTGGCAGTTTCAGATGGTTTTCGGCCACCATGTGGTTGCTGGGGATTCGAACCCGGGTCCTCTGTCAGAACGGTCGGCGCTCTTAAACCGCTAGCGCCATCTCTCCAGCCCCTACCCATATTCTCTTAAAAACAGAATTCGGGGTCTGGAAAGCTGGGTCAGTGATTAAGAACCCTGGGCTCTTTCAGGAGCGGCCTTGATTCAATTCCCCGGCACCCACATGGCAAGCTAACAACCACCTGCGACTCAGTTCCAGGGGATCCAACCCCCTTTTCTAGGCTCCACCAACATTGCATTACATCCACCCTGCAGGGAAATACTCATACACATTTAAAAAACAACTCAATCAAAAAATTACAAACAAACAAATAACAACAAAAAACCAGACAGATCTGTAGCAACTCCTCAGGCTACGCCATCAGGTCAGCCAGAAGAACATTCAAGTTTGAGAACCACCACTTCCTCCCATATATTAGTTCCAGTGGCCCTGTCCAGGTCACTTTTTCACCCCTCAACACCCAGCTGACAAACTGGCTAGCTCACATCATCAGGACCACTGCTATAGGCCTATAAGATGCAGGCTTCATCAGGCGTGGTGGCGCCCTGACTTTGATCCCAGGCACTCAGGAAGGCAGAGGCAGGCAGATCTCTGTGAGTTCAAGGCCAGCCTGGTCTACAGGAGTGAGCTCCAGGCCAGCTGTGACTAAAGGGGCAGACCTTGTCTCAAACAGACAAAAAAAAAAAAAAGGGGGAGGAATGCAGGCTTCCTTAACCCCTCCTCAGATGTACCTTCCTGGTGTCTCTCGTTAAATTTAATTTGCAGGAGGGAGTAGGTGCAATGTTGTCCTTTTTTTTTCTTTTGTTTTGCTTTTCATTGTTGTTTTGGTTTTGGTTTTTCCTTTTTCAAGGGGTCGGTTGCTTCAGTAAAATCTTAAGCAAATGCAAGGCTTAGGAGAATTTATTTACCTACCCTATTCTTTACAGCAGCAGATGATCCCTAATGAGCATTTTAACTGCATTCCTTCACCATCTCATCATCTTTGTGTGCATGTGTGCTTTCAGGTTATAGCTTGTTTGCATCTCAGACCCAGAGAAAGAAGAAAAAACTATCCCAGCATGAGAAGAAACAGCAAGGAATGAAATACACCTGTCAGTCCAGCAGGAATTCATGTTTCAGACTCCAAACCATGTCCCTCCAAGGGTCCAGCACAGAAGGGCAGTCTCTGGTGCTGTCAAGGCCTGTGCATTGACAAGCCCACCATAGGACTCCAGAAGGGGATGTGGACTAAGAGAAAGCCTTTTACATACTTGTTATTCCTCTCTCCATCTTTCTACTTTTGTACCCTTTATCCTTCTTTCCTCCAAGAAGAACACTCTAAGAACAGACAATGAACCGCATAGTTTCCAGGTACCAGAGATATAGCCACACACAGAGCCACATAAGACAAACACACAGCCCAGCTTGGGAACTTATGCTCTGATAGCCTTTAAAGTGGAGCATTAACTGAGTTACTTCAAATACAAGTCTATGTAAGGGAATTGCCAGCAGAGTGATCAAAGAGCAGACAGCAGAGGCTTCCTTCATAGATTGATGTTAAGGCCCAAAGAAAGAGTGCTGGTAAGCCAGGCAAAGAGGGGAGTGTGTCTTTGCTCCTCGCGTGGCCTCTTCTCCGGTCCTGCCAGCCTGCTCTTGGATTGCCTGCAGAGCGCCCCCGACTCTTCTTAGTGTCTCTAGCTGTTGACTCCCTCCCACTGACCTGGCCTGATGCACTACAGTGCGGACAGCTCCACAGCCCAGGCGTGAGACTGGCCTCTGCTTTTATCTGTCTGACCCTGGCCTGGGTCATTTTGCACCCTACTCCCATGTTGGTGCTGACGGCCTGCATGGTTCCCACCAGGATGAGGAGCAAGAGATGCTCTGCCCTCACTTTCCTCCCGTTTTGTTAGACAGCACCCTCATTCTCGGCAGCACTGATGGTTCCTGGACCAGTGTAGTCGCTTGGGCTCCATGAAAGGTTATGCTCATGGTGTGGCCAGTTCTTGGGCAAAAGACCATTTGTTTCCAACAGTTGCATCTACTCAAGCCTGCCAGGTGCCAGAGGCTGAGCCAGCAGAGCACCTGCTGGCTGGACAAGGGCAGGTTGCATCTTGCCGATGGCCTCACCCTGGCTGATGGAGCCTGGTGGGGGGGGGGTGTTGATGTCTCCCACAGTCCTGTGTCCAGGTTAATCCTTCTTGCTCTAAATAAATCCAGCAGCTTCACTAACTGGACTATGGCTTCCTTTTACAGAACATCCCAAGCATATTTTGGGTGTTTCTGCTTGTGAACAGGTCCTGCAGGCAGCACGATTCATCTGTTTATTAGGATGTTAACCTGTATCTTGTAAAACAATCTGAAAGTGAAAAATGGCCCAAGCTCAGCCTTTTGCTTTTCCCAGGAGGGCCTGTGCCATGAACAACTGCTCTTACCTTTAGTTTACAGACTCCGCATCTGGTTAGGTACTTTGATTTATGTTGGCTGTAATCCAGAATGGCTGATTTGGTTTATTTTAAGGAGTTTTATTTTAAGAAACTTTTGACATTTTAGAATTTAATTGGAACAATCTGTACCCAGAACAAAAAAAATTTTAATGTAGTCTAGGATTAAAAGTAGTAGTTCAGAGAACTATAATATTTAGAAAAGAAAAAAAAAAGCTTTTTTTTTTTTTTTTTCTTTTATTTTAGTTTGAAGTCTGGTGGAGAGATGGCTCAGTAGCAAGAGCACTGACTGCCTCTTGTAGAGAATCTGGGTTCGATTCCCAGCACCCACATGTGGCTACGAGCTTCGTCTTTAAGCCGGGAGTGCTGTCACATACCTTTAATCCTAGCATTAAAAAAAAAAAGAGCTTGTTCAAGATGTGCCACACAAATCCTTGGGCTGGGACTTCTGCCTATGATAAGAATAGACAAAATGGCATTAGCCAAGTAGCTTAGTTGGTAGAGTAGTTGCCTAGCACAAGGCCCTAGTGTTCATCCCTAGCACCGACAAAAGGGAAAAAAAAAAAAAGGTTGCCACAAAAAACTGGCTAATCTTCATCAAACACATTTCTGCAGGGGGACTGGCTACCATGGGCCAGTCACAGAGAGATCAAGGACGTGCCGTCGTGACAGTCAGCTGACTTTCCTTATGTGGCCAGGCCTATGCTTGGATGGGCTACAGAAATCTGCCTCATTCCCTTCACCAAAGCCCAAAGTGCCCTGGTCCTGAGAGTCAAGAAGAAACCACATTGGTCGAACAGTCATAAGAACAGAGTGCAAGAGCCTGGCGAGGTCTGAAACTACAGAAAGGCACCAGCCTTGGAGACTGGCCTGAATGTGGACATCCCGCTGGGTCTGCAGAATTCATAGTAGTTACTGAGCTATAAAGTATGCCATGATCCAAGAGATCACTGACTTTGGAAATAAAAGTTGCCTGGCCTCCAGGAGGAGAAGAGAGAGGGACACGCCAGGGTCCTGCAGCCCAGCGGATGGGAAGAGAGGGGAGAGCGGTTCCTGTTAGCCTGGATGCTGACAGAAAACCCCCCCCCTTTTTTTTGGGGGGGGCCTCTATAGCCCCAGCTTCTTTTCTTTAATTCCACCTTTGCTGCTGCAAATTGCCAGTGTCCGGGCTTTGCAAGGCAGTCCTGAACACATTACTCAGCCATTTCTGCAGACCGAATTCCCATTCTGCACTCTCTCAGTCGCCATCTTGGTCCCACCATTCTTGCCTGACAGCTATAACAATAAATAATTGCCTTTTAATGAACTTTATTAATCTCTCTGATCCTGTTTCATCCTCCGTTTTTTTTTTAAATAAATACCTACTTCAGACTTTTTTTGTGTGGATTGAGCGTTTCAAATGCTAGCAGTTTGATTTATTGGAGAGTGAATTGGAAAAAGAAGTTCTAAAATCTGAGCACATATTATGTGTCAGGCTCCATTGGAATTTCTGTTGCTGGGCCAGACTGAACATACTCTTCCCTCAGCTTGCCGTTGTAACTATTCACCTCCTTCCTATATCTTAGGGCATGTAAACGGGACTGTATTCTTACTTGAGCAAGTCTCTCACCCATCTTTATTCATCCTTGTCACTCTACCTAGAAGATCCCATTCCCAACACCTCTCGGGGTGGAATCCTACATGTTTTTCAAGGTCCATCAAGGACATTGCAGTAAACATAACAGCAGCTCACCAGCAGAGTTCCAATGCACACTGTTTTACAATGTCCATGGTATAAATACTCCCACTATGGCTGATTCAAGCTAACAATATGACATCGATCAAGTCACAAAATCTCTGAAAATTTAACTGTCATTTCTTAGACATTGGTACATAGAGGCTCTTGCAACCACCAAGACTTAAATGCCATCTTTCTATACACTCCCAATGTGTGGGACGTTTCCCTCCTTTAAACTTGGTTCATCCTTGCGCAAAGCACTCTGCAGTATATTTTAGGTATAATGAATCCTCTTATCATCTCATCTTAAATTATTAACTTTCCAAGGGCATGACCCAAGTCTTACTCATCCATGGATTCACAATAGTTCCTAGAACAATACCCATGTTCAGTTAATATTTGCTGCATTAGGCTGATGGTGAAGATTATCACTTGGGCCTGACACGGCAGTTATGGTGAGGATACGGTGACATCATGCATCTAAAGCACTTACCTGAGTGCTTGGCCCAACAGGTACTCAATTAGTGATAGCTAATTGTACTAATTGTTCATCTGTGACTTTAGAAATGAAGGGAGACTAGATTTAAAGTTCTTACAATAACCCCAAGCTACACATCACAGAGCCACCAGGGGAATTTTTGTGAATCCCAATACCCAGGCCAATACATTTTTCAATTTCCCCCAAGTGGCTCCATTTTGTATCCAACTTAAGACTCACTATTCTGTGATGTTTCCTTCTCCCGGGGTGAAGAGTCTTGAGTGTCAAAAATACAATAATAGCTGAACCAGCTACTCCTCTAAGAATGCTCTGGCTCATACACAGTTCCAGTAAATCGGAGAAAGCTCACTTTCAAGACTGCCTTATTTGGTGATCCCACTGGGTGGAGTCACCTGGGAGGGGAAGGCTGGGGATGAGTAATGCAGCCTTCAGGAGGAGCAGGAGAGAAATACCTTGCTGTCAGCAAACTTCTGTCAGTGGAATTCTTCAAGCCACAGGATTTCAGGGACATTTAAATTAGTTTTGGCCCTAATGAGGACTTGGTACAGGTTAAACCTAAGAAAGTTTTCTCTTGGTGAGTGTCAGTATATTCTTCCAATTCTTTTGTTCTACCAGAACTGTTCTGTATCAAGATGAGCAATCAAGACTCACGGTGACGCTATCGAATAATTCTGGTCATGAGAATTAACTCCTTCCGTGAGAATCAGGTATTGCCTTCCCAAAGGTTTGTGAAACTGGAGCAGTATGAGATCTGATTGGCCCACAAGTTGCCAGAAGATGGCTCTTTGGGACTGAGTAACCGAATGCTCTTGCAGAGGATCCAGGTTCACTTCCCGTACCCACATGGTGGCTAAACAAAGCATCCATAAAACTTAGTCCAGGGGATTCAGTGACTTCTTCTGACCTCTATGGGCATTGCATACACATGGGAGTACTTACATACATGTAGACAACTATACTTGTACACAATAAAAATAAAAGAATAAATAAAAATATATATAAAAAACTCCCTGTTTTGCTGGCTTTGTGGATCGTTACGATAGTTACTGATTAATGCTTTTTTAGTGTGCATTCCCCTCACTGAAAAGAACTCCTTCTGAAAGTTTTTTTTCTGAAAAAATAAAGAGATCTTGCTTTACTGTCTTTCTTTCTCTTTTTAAGATTGTTTTTTTAACTTTTATTTACTTATTTTCTATGGTATGAAGTACTGTCTGCATATAGGTCTGTGCACCCATGTAATGCAAGTCAGAAGAGGGTTGTCGGATTCTCCTGGAAACTGGGAGTTCTCCTGGAATTGGAGTTACAAGACAGTTCTCAGCGCCATGTGGGGTGCTGGAAATCGAAACCCAGGTCCTCTGCAAGAGCAGTCGGTGTGCCTAACCGCTAGGCCATCTCTCCCGCCCCCAAAGTTGTTTTTTTCACGAATCATAGCATGATGAGTAGTTCCCTTTTTTTTTTTTTTTTTTGGTCTTTTGAGACAGTGGTCTCCCTTTAGTCCCAGCTGACCTAGACCAGGCTGGCCCTGAACTCACAGAGATCCTACCTGGCTCTGCCTCTTTGAGTTCACTTTTTTTTTAAATTTTATTTATTTCTGTATGGTGTATAATGTACTGTCTGCATGCAAGTGTAGTGCACCCGTTGCGTCGTGCAAGTGCGCGGAGGTCAGAAAGAGGTGTCGGATGTCCCCCATGAAACTGGAGTTTCTCCTGGATTGGAGTTTAAGGACGGTTGTCGGCAGCCCATGTGGGTGCTGAGGGATCGCACACCGGTCCTCTGTCAAGAGCGGTGGGTGCTCTTAACCGCTTAGGCCATCTTTCCAGCCCCATTGAGTTCACTTTTAAAAGAGAAACTGAAGGCTGGGGATTTCACTCAGTGGTAGAGTATTTGTCTAGCCTGCATAAGACCCTGGGTATGAACATCAGTGAAAAGGAGAAAAGAAGGATAGGAAGAAAATACCCCAGTTGCCGCACCCAACATCCCTTTTCAGCGTGGAAAAAGTCAGAACTTCAGCATCCTGATTCCCTTCTGGCGACTGGGTGACCCTTTTCAGACAGTAACATAACTAAATAGGAAACTAGAGGAAAATATCTACTAGACAGTTTAGGGGTGATATCTCCCCCCCAAAACCAGGCTCTTTCTCAGCTGCGAACTCAAGGCTTCCTGGACTAGCCAGTAAATAAATACTTATCCTCTGGTAGCCCCAAAAGAGTAAGAAAAGAAGAAAGAAAAAGAAAAGAAAAGAATTACATACCAAGCCCTGCAGATTGATTATTTCACCAGAAAAGAAATGGAAATTACACACACACGCACACACACACACACACAACACACACACACACACACACACACACTTTTTTTGGCTTTGTTTTGTCATTACCATTTTGTATTGTTTTGTTTTCTTGTGAAAATAAAAAATAAAAAAAAATAGAAAATACACACAACACACACACATTACTTTTTTTGGCTTTGTTTTGTCATTGCCATTTTGCTATGTATCTTCTGTTTTCTTGTGAATTAAAAAAATAAAAAATAGAAAATAAGACGGGCACCGGTTGGACATTGCCTTAATCCCAGAATTGGGGGGAGGCAGAGGCAGGTGGATCTTTGTGAGTCAAGGCAAGCTTGGTCTACACAGAGTTAATTCCAGGACAGCTTGGGGCTTACAGGGAGACCCTGTCTCGAAAAAGACCAAAAAAAAAAAAAAAAAGAAAAGAAAAGAAAAGAAAAAAAGAGGAAAAGAGAAAGGGAGGGAGGGAGGAGGGAGGGCGGGAGGAGAGAGCCAGATGTGGTGGTATAACTAGAACCCAGAACCCAGGGGGAGCAGGAGGAAGAGAAGGGAACACAGGAAAGACCTAGAGTCCTTCAGCTTCAACAGCTCCCTCATGCTCTTAAGGGTCAAGAAATTGTAAACAAGAGTAAACAAGGCTTTGTAGAAGTGCAGCTAACTTTCCTCTGAAGGTTCTGTAATTGAGTCTGCTGAAATGAGCTGACAATGGTTAATAGGGGAAAAGCACAATTTATAACATTCCCAGGACAATCACAACAGTAGAAAGGGTGTGCCCTAAATCCAGTGAGATTTAAAAGCTTGTATACCCCCTCCATAGGGGAGAGGGGAGGCAATTTTAAAGGAAGAATAAATGTTTTTAGGGGAGATGAATGAGCTTCCAGAAGCACCACGGTGACAGAGCACATTCATCTGGGCTCTCAGTTCTCTTTCCTGTTTGAAAGGAATATAGGAAGAAACAACTGCATTCCTTCCGGAAAAACTTCTCTTAGCTAAAGGAATTCCGTCATAGCCCCTCCTGTACTTTGGAAGAGAGGCGGGAGAAACAAAAGAAGGTTCAGAGAGATGGTGTTTCTGAGGCTGCTTCTTGGGGTCCTGTTTTCTCTATCTCCACATCAGTCTATATCCATTTTCTTTGATGACTCATTATAAACAAGCCTTTAATTATCTTAAAATGTCTTTTGAAGTATTGAAGAAAATGCGAGAGGAGGTGAAGAAATGTGTGTGGCCAGTGTGGGATGCTTCTACAAAGCCTTGTTTACTCTCAGTTCACTATGGATTTTCTTATAGAGATCAGATGTCTTTGGAATAAATGTTTTAGCTATAACTGCTGTACAGTAGGTTAGAATGAATTTTCGCATACGGCATATCATTAAACTATGTGGATTTTTTAAAACTCCAAAGTGAAATGAACTTTTAAAGGAAACTCTTGACAGAACCTTGGATCAAGGTTCTCTAATGCCATAAATCCTTCAATTTCAAAGGCTCATCAGAGCCCTCGTCCCAAGTGGCCCACAGCCTCAAAAGCAGGATTTGTCTTTCTAGTACTTTTTCTCTGTTCTAATTTTATAAAGTTATGGAAAACATATATGAGTAACACCAGGCACTAATACAAAATTATTCCCAGTGATGACTAAGAGGAGCCAATAGCTACCACTGAATTAGAACCCACACCCACAAATCAAAAAGTCTACTGCAGGGCTAGGGGGAATATAGAACAAAGGGAGAGTGCTTGCCCAGCAAGGATGAAGTCCTGGGTTTGATTCTCAGCATGACACATAAACATACACACACACACACACACACACACACACACACACACACACACACACTATTACTACCTGTAAATAATGCAATGATTTCTAGTCATAAGATAAAGCTACTAGCCTGACTATAGAATCACATTGACCAAAGATCTCAAAGGTTCCATTTATTTACTACAAATCTGAAAAATCCACAGTAGTAACAGAAGCATAACAGTGCATCTCTGTGTCTTGTCCACTGTTCTTTGCTCTTTGCTCAAAGGCTGTGCAATAGTTGTTCAGCTAGAATGGCGATATGAAGCCGCCAAGAACATCTTATATTTCCCTCTGCTTGAAAGATTATAGCAAAGATTTTGCAAATTTTCTGAGTTCTCTGAAATCCTGGTCCTGCTCAGAATCATGGTCACCTACAGCCTGGAAAAAGGATAAACCAAGTACCAGTGCAGGTCCAAGTATTAATTAAAAGCAGGAAGACAGGGAAGCACACTGATAATTGCCCGAGCTGTATGTAAGAGAGAAGGGCTACGGATGGGGATGGATCTGTTCCTCTGAATGTCTGGAGCCAGGCTCTCTGGAAGCCCCATTAATTATGTCTACTAAAGAATGAAGCCGGGCGTGGTGGCGCATGTCTTTAATCCCAGCATTTGGGAGGCAGAGGCAGGCAGATCTCTGTGAGTTCAAGGCCAGCCTGGTCTAAAGAGCAAGCTCCAGGCCAGCTGGGACTAAAGGGAAACCCTGTCTCAAAAATACCCCCCCCCCCAGGGCTGGAGAGATGGCCTAGCGGTTAAGAGCGCCAACCGCTCTTACAGAGGACCCGGGTTCGATCCCCAGCACCCACATGGCGGCCGAGAACCGTCTGAAACGCCAATTCCAGGAGAACTCCAGTTCCAGGGGAATCCGACACCCTCTTCTGACCTCCGCGACTTTGCACGACACGGGTGCACAGACTTGCATGCAGACAGTACATTCATACACATACAGAAATAAATAAAATTAATTAAAAAAATTTTTTTAAAAATACCCCCCCCCAAAAAGAATGAAGCACTAAATACTGGGGGCTGGAGAGATGGCTCAGCAGTTAAGAGCATTGGCTGCCCTTACAGAGGACCCCAGGTTCCCAGCACCCACACAGCAACAACTATCTATAACTCCAGTTCCAGAGAATCCAACCCCCTCTGCTGGCCTCCTTGGGCACTGCACGACAGGGGTGCACTTATACACATGCAGGCGATACATTCAGACACAGAAAATAAAAATAATAAAATACTTTAAAGAAAGGAGGTTAAATATACTAAAAGAATGAATAATGCCTCATTTAAACAGTGGGAATAGCTACACAGAAATCAGATCAAGACTTTTAATTATGTATCTAGGATAAAAGACATCAAGAACCAGAAATTCTAACTGCCAAAGACCTGGCATCATATTCTTGCTTCAGAAAATAAAAGAAGACTCCTGGATTATTTGCTTTTCTCATTGTTATGACTGATTACCTGAAAAGGAACTACAAAAGAAAGAAGGGTTTTGGCTTGTATTTGGAGGGGACACAGTCCATCAGACTAGGGAAGGCATGGCAGCAGGAAGTCGAGGCACTAGTCACATGCATCCACAGTAAGGTAGCACAGAGGTGAATCTCTTGATCAGCTAGCTTTTCCTTCTCATTCAATCTGAGACTCCATCCCAGGGAATGGTGCTGCATACATTTAGGTTGGTCTTCCTATTTCAATTAACCCAATCTAGAAAATCCCTCACAAACAGCTTTAGAGATGTCTCCAGGGTGATTTCTAGACCCTGTTAAACTGACAATTAACACAAACTATTACAAATACACAATGCCTACAGATGAAAGAAAGATCAAAATTATCAATTAAGACTGGGTTCAACTTTCCATAACAAATAACATTGGCTTAGGTAAGACAAATCATTCTTCCTATAGTTTGTAAAAGGACTACCCTAAAGCTGGTAAATTGCTGCACATTTCAAGCAACTAGACTCCAACATCATAGACATATGGTTTCCACTTCCTAGTTCAAGATGTGTGTGTGTGTGTGTGTGTGTGTGTGTGTGTGTGTGTGTGTTTGGGAAATGCAATGTTTACAGCATTTAAACCCAGCCATAAACCCAGGTAATAATTGGTATCAATATTACAAGCAGAGAGAGAACAGGTATTTATTGGGGTGGGGATCCAGGAGTCTCTGCCACACCTGACATCAGTGCTGATGTTCAGAGTAGAGAGAGTATCATAGCTAAGTGTAAAGAATTCAGGGGGCTTACCAGGTGCCCTTAGTAATATCATGTGTAAAATAGACATGTCATAGCTGACAATTAAATGTTGTGGCCTATGATATTATAAAAATAGCTAGAAATATGGAAAAAATAGGACATAAATTTGGGTAAGTAGGGAGGTACAGGTGAATCTGGGAGGAGATGGGAGAGGGGAGGAATATGATCAAAGCACACTATCTGACAGTCTCAAGAAATTAATAAAATATTATTTTAAAATAATTAAAATGGGTGAATTACATTTTTTGTTTCCTACCGCAGGAGATAACCACTTGCCTAAAATGTCTACTGATTTAATTACCCAACCTAACCACCCACGGTGGAAAATAGAATGCTTTGGGGACATTTAAAGACTCTAATCCATCTTCTTTCCCAGCAAAGGAACCTTAGCCTCAGTGATCCTGGCACCTGTCCCCCCTTGTCTTTAAGTATTCCTAGAGTGTGGTTTTTGCAGTGCCCTGGATGGACAGCTCCAACTGTCAGATAGTTCATCTGGATGGTGATCTCAAAAGTGCCTCCTGAAATAATACAGAACAAAGCCATCAAATCTTCTTCATGACAGTCCTTCAACTAATGAAAGATTTTATGTCATCACTTAGTCATCTCCGAGCAGAACATTCATGGTCATTGCAAGTGTCACCATTTCTGGATACATTTCTATTCCTTAATGTCTTCCAGACTTGTTTGACATGACATCACTCCAAGAATAAGTTCATTCCATATATGATAGGTACACATATACATACTTATAACTGCAACAAAAGTTTCATAAAATAATACTTAGCCTTACTAGCTACTATGAACTCAGATGTTTCCCAACTCAGTTCTACTTCGTTCGTGATCTTTCTTTTTTTTTCTTTTCCCTTTCCTATTTTATGCTAGTTGCTATCAACTAAATTATTCATAACATAGCAACCCGTAGCTTGAATATTCATGTTCCACTTGTACTCTAGCCTATAAACATTCATAAGAGGTAGTACCCTGATGCCATATGCTGAGCTGAGTGAATATAAAGGATTTCAATTTCCTGAGCCCAGAACGTGGTCTCTTTACTTTGACAGTAGTGTATATGCACTAAATGTTAGTCTTCCCAGCATTGTAGACTGAGTAACTCAATCTACAGTACTTTCTCCATTTGAATAATAGCCATGACAGTTTTCCCTCTCCCCTATGTTAATGCAATTTGATTTTTTTCAATCCAAATAACAAAATTTTAATTTATTCCCACTAAACATGCTTTTTGGTTTCAACTTTTTTCAGTTTCAAACTTTTTGAACAAATTTTTTGTAATGAATCTTCCTATTTTGATTAAGTTAGCATATTTAATAAGTACAGTTTCAAAAAATACCTCTTTTTAAGTGTTGGAGCTCAGAGCAGTAGAGATAGCTCAGAGGTTAACACTGTCTACTCTTGCAGAGGAGCCAAGTCAGTTCCCAACACCTACAACCGTCTGTAGCTCCAGTTCCAGGGGAATCCAATGCCCTTCTTCTGACCTCCAAGGGCACTGCACAACATGAGTGCACTTATACACAAGCAATGCACTCATACACATAAAATAAAAATTAAAATATTTAAATGTTTAAGCTTTAAAAAGATGACTATTGGGGATCGAAATTTAGCTCAGTGGTAGAACAATTGCTTAGTGTGCACGAGGCCGTGGATACAATCAGAATAATGAGACAAGAAGATGGCTGATGTGTCACCAACAGGGGCGTGTTTTCAATGCCTGGTCACCAGTTTCCGGCACTATTTTGAAGGCTGTGAAGCCTTTAGGAGGGGGGACCCAGCTGTGGGAAGCCTTTGAAAGTTACGCCTACCACTGTTTCTGGGCTAGCTTTCTTAGCTTCCTGTCTGGGCCATGTGAACAGACACTGTCTCAGGCCCCACTGCCACATGTGCAACTATTCCTGTCACCATGCCTTCCCTCTCAAGATGGACTGAAATCTCCCTGAAACTGTGAGTCAAAGTGAACATTTCCTTCCTCGTTTTTGTCAGGTATTCTCTCACAACACAAGAAGGTAATTAATTCAAAGGTTGTTTCCCTAAGGTCTTTGCCAAAGACAAAAATATAGATAAGAAGATAAAAGTTGTAAGAGTCTGAATTTGGATTTATTGTGCTTCATATAGAGTTAGTAGTCAAGCTTCATCTACAGAATGTCTACCCATCGTGTGGCAAGAGGAGGCCGGTATCGTTCAATTGAATGGGAATTCAGTTTATGAAGATCAAAACTATGTGGACTAGCCAGGCCTGGTGGCACACATTTTTAAAGCCAGCACTATGGAGGTAGAGGCAAGCTGAGCTCTGTAAGAGTGAGGTCAGCCTAGTCTACACAGCAAGTTCCCCAAACCAGCTGGTGCTGGAGGGAGACTTCGTCTCAAATTAAAAAAAAAAATTTAATGCAGACTATGCTACCACAGACTAGGAGAATCTTTCCCACCCCGTGGAGTCCTGGCAAGAGAAATCCTCTGATACAGTAGTGACTTCTGACCAGGAAGCTGGAACAAGGGGACAAGGTGTCCGTTCACTGGTTATTCATTCTATAGGCATATGTCACTTCTGATGCTAAAACGTATATAACTGAGTCCTAAATTACACTGGGGGTTGAGGGGACCGAGGAAACGCATGATTGGAGAGTCTCCTCTCACCAGCCCCCACTCTCAAAGGCATGTATGGTCCTGTGGAGGCGGCCCTAGATCCAATCAGCCTCAAAGCTTCAAGCATTGTTAAGTATTAACTGGGCAGAGAGAAGCACATTCTGGAAGCCTCAAGGTGAGAAGAGCGAAGAACAAAAATGCTCCTGGAGAGCTTCAAGAGTGCGCCTTTGGACACAGTCATCATTCACTATTTCCTTGTCATGTGACTAGCATAAGGCAGTGATGAGGATACCAAAGATAATTCTGTGAAAGACCCCTGCCTGTCTCCTGAGGGACTCGACAAGGTTAGGGGTAGCTTGAAGGTACTTAATGCATCTGCTACTTGTGGGATCTGCTTTCTCATTGGATCAGTAGAAGCTTAAACTTGTTGGTTAGGGTGAAAAGAAAGTGAAGAAGAGATGGAGGTAGCAAGAATAGAAAGGATTATCTTTTTTTTTTTTTAATATTTTATTTCCCAATAAGACTGGCTAGGATCAAGAAAACAAATGATACCAAGTGCTGGAGAGGTTGTGGGGAAAGGGGAACACTCATCCACTGCTGGTGGGAATGTAAACTCATGCAGCCACTATGGAAAGTAGTGTGGAGAACCCTTGGAAGACTTGGAATGAACTTGCCACCCAACCCAGCCATACCACTCCTGGGTATGTACCCACAAGACTCATCCTACCACAGAGATACATGCACAGCCATGTTTATTGCAGCTCTCTTCACAATAGCAAGGAGCTGGAACCAACCCAAATGCCCCTCAACTGATGAGTGGATAGAGAAAATGTGGTACATCTACACAATGGAGTTCTATGCAGCAGTAAAGAAAGACGACATCATGAGCTTTGCAGGAAAATGGCTAGAGCTAGAGGACATCATGCTGAGTGAAGTAACACAGTCCCAGGAAAACAAACAACGAATGGTATCCCTCATCTGTGGATGCTAGTGCCAATTACCTAGTTGTAAGTATTTCTTGTGTATGGCCCCCTGACCTTTTGTCCAAAGCAGTTGGGAGTAATGCATATTGGAAACAACACCACCACCAACAACAACAGAAAGGACTGAATCGAAGAACTGACTGAAACTGTGAACTTCTGCTCAAAACAGTCAACTTCCTCATGAAGAATATTGAGAAAGACTGAGAAAGAGATGAAAAGCATATTTGGCAGAATGCATGAGCTCTGGTGGGGTGGGGGAATGGTGGGGGACATGGGTCTAGATTTGTTAAAAAAATAAAAATAAATTTATGTGAAAAAAATATTTTGTGTGTATTGTGCTTTGGGGTGTGTGTGTGTGTGTGTGTGTGTGTGTGTATGTTGCATGCATGTCAGTGAGCAGGTGCATGGGTCCACATCCAGAGGTCAGAGAAGGACATCAGCCACTTACTGTGGCTCTCTACCAGATCACCTTGAGACGTATCTCTGACTGAACTAGAAGCTGCCTTTTCAGGTAATTTGGCCAGACAGCGAGTTCTGGGGATCCAGGTGTCTTCACCATCCTATTCTAGGGTTGCAAGCATTCCATAGCCATGCCTGGCTTTTTACGTGGGTGCTGGGGATTTGAACTTGGGTCCTCATGCTTGCAGAATAAGTACTTTTAGCCACTGAGCCATCTCCCTAGCCCTCAGGATTTTCTATTGATCATCACATCCTAAGTCCAGACTCAGATCACCAAAGAGTATTTATTTTCCTTGATTCTTCTTTGTTTCCTTTTTAAGCTGACAACTATTTTGTCTTGTTTTCTTTTTAATTAGTCCTTGGCCTTGCATTCCTCATAGTGCAAAACCCAGAAGATTTTTAAAAAAGAAAGAGGGTCAAGATTTCTTCTCTCTACCATTGCCACACAATTCCCCTGGCAGAGACAAGACATATGACCAGTTCATGTCTTGGATGCTTCCTGAGGTAGACTGTGTACAACATGCATGCAGAGCTCCATACACACAGCACACACAGTTGGTTTTTAAAATCCCTTAGTCAACTGGCAGCATAATTACATGGAGACAATAGATAGTATTTTGTTTCACCTTTTACAGAATTCTCAGAATTGATAAAACCCAAAGGGACAAAACAAGAGGTTGGGTTTTTTTTTGTTTGTTTGTTTTTTGTTTTTTGGGTTTTTTTTGTGTGTGTGTGTATGTGAAATCAAGAAAACTAGTATTAAAGGAATAAGAAAAGTAATGGACAACAAAAATAGTAAAAACATTAAAATATGTGTGGTATGTGTATTTATCTCCAGTTTCACCATTTATAAACTCAGCTGCTAATGAAAAAACAAGAATTTATAGGAAAAACACATACAGAGAAATATTATTGGCTCTTCTCCCAGCTATTTACTAAAAGCCTTGAACAATTAAAGAAAAAAGGCTTGCAATCTTTTGCTGTCATATATAAGAAACATAATAAAAGAACAGTGAGAAGTTATATTTTGTACTTAAAATATTATGCAAGCTTGAGAATTCAGAAAGCTGGCTGGAGAGATAGCCTAGCAGTTAAGAGCACTGACTGCTCTTGCAGAGGACCCGGGTTCGATCCCCAGCACCCACATGGCTGCTAAGAACCGTCTGTAACTCCAATTCCAGGAGAACTCCAGTTCCAGGGGAATCTGGCACCCTCTTCTGACCTCCAGGGCATTGCACAACACTGGTGCACAAACCTGCATGCAGACAGTACACTCATACACATACAAAAAAAAATTAAATTAAAAAAATATTAACAATGCATACTGACAGCAAGGCTGTCTTTTTCTTTTATGTTATCAGATTGATGTGGAAATTCAAAAAGAGATGTTCAAACTGGAATGAATAGAAAGCACATTATAAATGAGTAAAAGTGTGATTAAAACAATATCTCTATCTTAAGAAAGAAGTAATGGCACTGCAGGTTTAGTGAATTAATTGGTTAAGATCAATTTGTCACAGTGATTATCTTACATTTGAATATGGAATACATTTTGCTTTGCCAGAAACTGAGAATAGAACTATCATTCTGTTTACCTTTGGGCCCCCAGAAGCATCATTTTAAGTCAGAGGATGAGGAGTATTAGCCCCGCAGACTCCCACTCCACCCTACAAGATCATTAGAAATATTAGAAGGTAAATCTCTCTTTCAAAAATACATGCCCTCATCAAAATGCTTTAAATTACATGAGAAAATTAATTTCATTACATTTTGGACCTAATAAGCCACCAGTGTAATACATTATCATCCACTTTGAGAGGTTGCTCAGCTTATTCATCTCACCCGATCCCACCCAGATCATTTGGTGCCATTTCTAGGCACCAAACCCACACTGGAAGGAGAACTGTCCATCTCGTGATGCACAAAATAAAGTGGTATGGCTCAGAAAGTCACAGCAGCATCTGCAACATTAAAACAAGTATGTGGTGGCATGCTATTGCAGTGCCCCAGTTTAACTTGAGGGGGACATAGGCATGCAGATGGCTAAGTTCTACAAGATTTCCTATCAATTACCATGATTACCTTAGAGTCAGTCACTTCTTACACACTTCTTTGCAGAGGAAATCCAACCTTCTAGAGAGGATGGATTCTGATGGAGAAGGACAAATCCCAAACTGGGCCTTGCAAACTTAAAATTATTTTTTCAAATTAGTTGCTTCTTTAGCTGAATTATAATGATGCATAAAACTATTATTACCTTGAAGACAACCTTTAGATGGAAAGGAAGATGGAGACACATATCCTCTGTTCCTTTAAGTGTGTTTCCTTCATTTTCTACTGTCTTATGTAATAATTTGTTACTAATCAAGAGTGGCATTAAAAAATGAAAACATCTTGTATATGGATATGTATTTCTTTTCTCTTCTGTGGTAGAATATCATCCTAAATATTTTTGAGCCAATTCGAGCTCCAATTTACTATTCTCAATGACATATTCCTAGGTAGACCAGAAGACCAAATAAGAAATGGTGCCTAAAAGGCAAATCACTTTTTTTTTCCACATCAAAAAGACCCTAAGCATTTTCCTTTGTGTTTCACTAGAGAATGGTTCCTCTGTCCCTTCTCTAGTCTCTCCTTCCTGTTCCCCCCTTCCCCCAGTGCCCTTACTTGCCCTCCCTCCAGGATACCTGGGCATTCAGAGCTCTAAATGCCTCCTGCCTTTTCCCCAAGGAAATCATCTGTGCATGTAACCAATTCTTCTGGCCAGTCGGGATGAGCAGCCATTCTGGACCCTCCTCTCCAGGATCAGGACTCCCTTGGCTATCTTCCTGAAACTCAGGGGCAGGGGAATTATGTAAATCAGGAGAGGCTTTAGCTCCTGCTAGATCAACTCCTGCAGAGCATACCTGGAGAGAATAAAATAATTCCACAGTCAGGTAAAAGCATCTCTGCCTAACCTAGGTGGTCACCTTCTCCCAGCTAGAAAAGACTCCCATCCCCAGATGGTGACCCTTGAGTAGTGACCTGATCTTGAGAAGTTCCTGTTCCAGTTCTCTGGGAGGGATTTGACCTGGATGGTCCTGAAATCCTCAGAAAGCTTGCGATTCCAGTTCTAGCTTATCCTCATATACCGGCCCTCCAGAGAGAGCTTTCTCTCTTGGCCTCATTAATAAAAAGGAATTGTGCTTTTCCAGGGCCAGTTGGGTTTTCATGTGAAAATTGTGAACTCTTTAACAGTTCACACTTTTCTTTTGATATTAGGCATAAAAGAAAATTTGTGCTCTTCCTCTAGCAAGTTTCTAGGCTTTCTTTTTTATTAGGACATTTACTTACTTATTTATTTATTTATTTATTTATTTATTTATTTATTTATTTATTTATTTATTTGGTGTATGTGCTCATGCACACACATGTGGAAGTTGGAAGAAAACTTCCAATAATCTGTTCTCTCTTTTCACCCCCCTGGGTCCCTACTGAATTCAGTCAGGCTTGGCAAGTGCCTTTATCCTCTGAGCCATCTCACCGGGGCCCCAGAGTTTTGCAGAATTAACCTTATTTCTTAATTTGCTTTTTTACTACTCTTCTTGAAATTCTGTGGGGCTTTTTCAGTGTTTTTCTTCTAATTTTCCCCTTTTGAAGTTTCTCTAACATCTTTTTTAGTTTTTAAAAAACAATATATTGCCGGGTATGGTGTTGTACACCTTTAATCCCAGTACTCAGGAGGTAGAGGCAGGAGGATCTCTGTGAGTTCAAAGCCAACCTGGTCTACAAAGTGAGTTCCAGGCCAGCTGGGGCTCCAGGAAGACCCTGTTCAAAAAGAATACACACACACACACACACACACACACACACACACACACACACACATATAAAACTATGTACTTAGCAGTGTTTGCTTATCTACTTTTTTCTCTTTTATCAATTTTCTCTTAGACACAAATATAGATTCTCACTCTATATTTGGTATAATTAAATGATAAAATTCCGGAGGGCAGAAATGATCTGATGCAGTTGATGTAGGGCTGGGACTGTGAGTTTCATTTGCAGCTCCCAGAGAACCACGCACGTGACCCTCAGCAGGGCTCTTCCTTCTGAATCTCAACTTCCTTGTTTATAAAATGACAGGGTTGCACCAGGTCACCTCTTACATCCCTCCAGCTCTGAAATTCATTGACTCTCTGACCTATTGCGGGTGCTTAATAAATAACAACCTCAGGAATGAATTGCCTTAGACGCTTCAGTCAACAAATATTTACTTGGCATTCACCGGAAATGTGGTTGTAGTGAGGGACAAGTCAGATGTAAAGGGAAGACTTGGGCACTTGTCTGTCTCTGCTGCCTGTGGAGTCCAAGTTTCCACAAGATCATGAGAAGCTGAAACTGCTGGTCAACAGAAAGAGCTGCAGACACATGAGGAAGTGGTACCGGGCCCGGGGCAGCCCATCTGCCTTCCCAAGTCAATCACATAAGTGGAGGAGGAGAGGACTTGTGTTAGGTCAATGAAATCAATGTATAATTTCATACTCTACAAATAAAAGCTAATCTATTTAAGAATATGGACAAGGTAGTGGAGTATAACTCAGTGGTAGAGTTACTTAGCATGTGGATAGCCTTGGGTTCAATTGCCAAAAGCTCCCCTGCCATATATGTGTGTGTGTGTGTGTGTGTGTGTGTGTGTGTGTTTATATATAAACACACATATTATTTGTAAATTCTTCACTGTTGGGATTAATATATTTTCCCTTTAAAATTAATCATTAGTGGGGCTGGAGAGATGGCTCAATGGTTAAGTGCACTGGCTGCCCTTGTAGAACACCCAGGTTTGATTCCCAGCACCCATTTGGTAGCTAAAAACCCTCTATAACTCCAGTTCCAGGGGAATCCAATGCCTTCTTCTGACCTATTCAAGTATTGTACAATGCAGATGTACTTATACACATGCAGGCAATATACTCATACACATAAAATAAAAATAGATAATACCTAAAGCTTTTTTGTTTTGTTTTGTTTTTTTGAGACAGGCTCTCCCTGTAGCCCCAGCTGTCCTGAAACTCACTCCGTAGACCAGGCTGGCCTTGAACTCACTGACCTCCTGCCTCTGCCTCCCCAGTGCTGGGATTAAAGGCATGTGCCACTACACCTGGCCATAAAACATTTTTTTAAATTAATCATTGGTGCTGGGAGTTTGGCTCGGTAGTAGAGCAGTTGCCTAGCAGGCAGGAGACCCTGGGTCAATTCTCAGCACCACAAAAAATTAATTAGAAATAATATAAATAAGGAATAGAGATGTTGCTTAGATGGTAGAGTGTTTGCCTAGCATGCAGGAGGCCGGTTTCAGCTCCAGGATCACATAAACGTGACATGTTGGTGCACACCTATAATCCCAGCACTTGGGAGGTAGAGACAGGAGAATCAAAAGTTCAAAATTACTTTCAACTACATAACAAGTTTGAGGCCAGCCTGAGCTACATAAAACCTCAATAATAATAATAATAATAAAATTAACAATTGCCTTGTCAGTTATTATACAAGTGTGCTGATTGAGTTCTGTTCCAAAATTTTTGTACTTTTCCACACAAATGGACATCTAAGATGTTGATAGCATCTCTCAGAGTTTGACAGTTTATAAGGAATAGGGCCAAGACAAAGACCAACTATCAACAGTAGTAAAATGTGTGTGTTCCTTTAATGTGCCAAAGGTATAAGAAGTACCCACTTGTTTTCATAAACAGACTAAGAAGAAAGGGAGATAGGGCCCTCAGATTCAGTCTTTGCTATATGTAAGTAACTTTTCCCCTCATGTTTCTAAACTAGTCAAGGAAGGATCCTAATCTTGTTACTTCATTTCAGTCATCTCAAAAGACCTTGAAGTAGTGAGCATTGTTTTGGGGTTCGTGTTTACCCTCTTCACACTACAAACAGGCTGATTCCTTCATGTTCTTCACACACCAGAGTCATCATCAGGCCAAACTATGCCAAGGCTTTTTATGTTCCGCAAAATGTAACTACCTTCTCCACATCAGCACCCAAGGGTGATTTGTAATTCCAGCAAACTCAGGAGTTCCATAATTTATGCAGATACTTGGGAATCCAAGAGTCTGGTAGCACCCTGACTGCCTCCTGATTCTTAATCAGCATCTTGATTTGCTTCCTGCCATCTTTTCTAAGTGGATATGAACTTGAAGTCTTCAGAAATAAAACAGAGGGGCTGGAGAGATTAGATTGCTCAGCAGTTAAGAGCACTGATTGCTCTTGCAGAAGATTCAGGTTTGGTTCCCAGCACTTCTATGGTGGCTAACAACTGTCTGTAACTCCAGTTCCAGGGGATCCAACACCCTCTTCTGACCTCTGTGGGCACTGCATGACACAAGTGCACTTATACACATCTAGATAAAAATAAAAATAACAAATAAAATATTTTTAAAATAAATAAGTGAAATTAAAGGACCAAGGATGTAGCTCAGTGGTAGGGTCCTTGAATAGCATCCACAGTGTTTGATCCCCAACATGGTAAAAAAATGAATAAATACTTAAATAACATTATCAAGGTGATTACAGGGGGGAGAACTGGCAAAACAGTGCCAGTTAGTTCTTTTAGCCCAAGTTTCTGACAGGTTAAAAAAGGTGAAAAAAAGAAGCCTCTTCCAAATTGTGAGGCCACAGGTCTCAATTTTTTTTTTTTTTTTTTTTTTTTTTTTTTTTTTTTNTTTGTGCCAGTACCAGGCTGTCTTTATGACTATGGCCCTGTAATATAGCTTGAAGTTTGGTAAAGCAACCCCCCTGTATTGCATTTTTCACTCAGGGTTGCTTTAGCAATTCAGGGTCTTTGTTTTTCCATACGAATTTAAGGATTTTTTCTTCTTTTTTAATAATTTTTTTAAATTTTTACCTACTTATTTTTGTGCATGAACGTACTGTCTGCATGCAGGTATGTGTACCCGAGTTGTGCAATGCCATGGGAGGTCAGAAGAGGGTGTCAGATTCCCCTGGAACTGGAGTTCTCCTGGAATTGGAGTTTCAGACGGTTCTCGGCCGCCATGTGGGTGCTGGGGATCGAACCTGGGTCCTCTGTAAGAGCGGTCGGTGCTCTTAACCACTAGGCCATCTCTCCAGCCCCTCAATTTTTTTTAATGAAAACAATCCAAAATAGGGAACATTCTAAAAGATAGATTTAAATGCATAATTATAACAAGAGATAACTCTTAATGTATATATTCATAAAACATGATGACCTCATTACAGAAATTATTAAAAGACTGATTCTCAACACACAACTCTTGTGTACCTTGTTTTGGTAAGGGAAAGATATATGAAAATCTTTTTATTTGAATCTCGTCAGGTGTCACTGTGACTCTGTCAATGTCATCTACAGATTAAGGTGAAGTGTTTCAACAGATTTGCCTCCCAAACCAATTATCCGCCCCCCTCTCCCCAGTGGCTTGTGGAATGAAACCGGCTTTAAAGTCTTCAGGGCCACTAAAAGACAACATTCTCCTCTGGCATAGTGATCCTTAAACTAGAGCATTAAGTTGAGGAGGCGGCACATGCTTGTAATCCCAGCCACTTGGTAGCTAAGGCAAGAGGACTTCTTGAACACAAGTGTTCAAGGCCTGCCTGAACAAGAGTACCAACCCAACTAGTATCAGAGATGGTCACTTGTTCTAGTTTCCTTTCAATTGCTGTGACAAAACACTCTGACCAATACCAACTTGAGGAGGAAAGGGTTTATATGGCTCATAACTCCCAGGCCATAGTTCATCACTGAGGGAGTCCAAGGTAGGAACTCAGGGCAGGAACCTGGAGGCAGGAGCTGGGTGAAGCACAGGCCACAGAGGAACCCTGCTTACTGGCTTGCTCCCCTGGCCCATGCTCAGCCTGCTTTCTTATACAATAGACAAAAGCCTGTCCAGGGGTGACACCACCCACAGTGGGCTGGGCCCTCCCATATCACTCAACAATCAAGAAAATATCCCACAGATATGGCCACATGCTAGTCCAATGGAGGAAATTCCCTCGACCCAGGTATTTCAAGTTGATATTAAAGCTATCCAGCACATCACCCATTCACAATTTCATAGTCTCTGTATTAATCAGTTTTCATCATTAGAACAAATAGCCAAGAGAAATAAGAAAATGGTTTATTTGGCTTATGGTCTTAGAGGTTTCTGTCCAAAGTTCCCTAGATCTATACCTTGGGGCCTGAGACAAGGCTTCAGAATATCACAGCAGGACCATGTGGTGGAGGAGGTGGCTTGTCTTGATGGCAGAGGAAGCAGGTTTGGACCATGAAGAGTCTCTGTGATGGTAGTCTGTAACCATCCATCCAGGCTCTCCCCTCATGAACACTCATTACACAGTAGCAAACCACAGGCGCCTCTCAACACCTCTTCTCCCTCCTACACACACACACACACTGAAGACTGACATATGTGACTTCTACTATCTTCTACCCCCTATAAAACATTCTCATTGGGTGTTGGTTCTGTATATACCACAAACCCTAAGGACTTAGGATAGAGCCCTGTGGTAGAATGTTTGGCTAGTGTGAAGGCCCTAGGTCCAGTCCCCCAAACTGCAAAGAACAAAACCACGAAACTTCTGTTCATTCATCCATTAGAATTTTGAAAAGTGAGGCTCCACAGATCATTCCTGGAGCAGATCCCCTCCACAGCCATTCTCTGGCTGTGGGAGACACTTTCGTTGAGCATGTCTGCAGAGCAAATACTATACTGATCTTAATCATTAAAATGCTTCCTGCCAGGATTCATTTGGGGTTATTGACTGTGTTTTAAAATATCTTGCTGGGAGTGGTGGCACATTTACTTTTATCTTTAATCCCAGCACTTGGGAGGCACAGGCAGGTAGAGCTCTATGAGCCCAGTCTGGTCAATTCCAGGCCATCTAGGGCTACAGGAAGATCCTTTCTCAAAAAGAAAAAAATCTAGATTGCTCTAATCACTGCCCCTTTAACCCCCCCCCCCCCAGAGCAACTATGACATGGAAGGAGTGTTGCTTTCATAGCTTCACTTATTTGGTTACTTGAAGCCAATGATTAGATGCTCTTTGCAAAAATTATGTTTAAATAGAAAGCAGAAAGCAACAGTAGTTCTGGCTCAGCTTCATATGAGAGACATACAGATGGGTACTGGATATTATTCACCATATGACTCATACAATCACATTACAGCTTTTTTTAAATTTTGTTGAAGTCACAGCTAAAAAGCTTTATAAATCTCTTATTTAAAATTGTATTTATTATTTTTAAAATATCCCAACACAAAATAGTTTTTAAAACTGAGGGAGTACAGGCTGGAGAAAGGACTCAGTGGTTAGGAGCACTGACTCCTCAGGAAGAGGACCCAGGTTCGAGTCCCAGCACCCACATGGTGACTGACAGCAATCTGTAACTCCAGTTCCAGGAAAATCCAGCACCTTCTGACCTCCACAGGCATTGTATGTCATGGGTGCATTTGCATACATACAGACAATACACTCGTATGCCAAAATAAAAATAATAGTAAAGTATTTTTTAACAACTTTCTCAATGTCCTGTAGTTTCCACCATGTGGGTACCACCTTCATTCAGGCACAGTGAGAAGAGTTCAAACAAAAGGTCAGAGTCGAGTTCAAGCTCCAACTCCAGCCTGGCTGACAAATGTAAGTTACTTCCCACTTTTGAGTCTCCATTTACTCCTTCAGTGTTTGTGAGAAAGTAAAGAAAGAAAACTGTACTTCTATAGAATCAGTTCACAGTAGACAGCAGGTGCTGATCTCTGCCCCTCTCAGATGGTGACAGCTCTAGGATGCGCAAGGTACTTCCTTCTGAGTCTCAGGCTTGGGGTAAGATCTTCATGAGAGATGGGATCCCCACAGCAATGGGCAACATGGAGACGGTCAGCTTGCCGGCGTTCACGGCAGCTCCTCTGGCTGTGCCTCTCGGTTGCCCCACTTGCAGCCACCTACGTGACAATCACTTGCATCTGAGTCAAAGCGCAGGTGTGTTTGGCCCCATCATCCAGAGACAGACAAGGACCTTTAGCCCTTATAAGGGAGACACTGAACAAATTCCAGGTATTGTAAAGTGCTTTTCAAAACACCCTTGCCTTCTTGGCTTTTGAGGAATATTTATATAGAGAAATAAGCATAGTTTTCCCTGGAAACCTACTAAAGATTTGCATTGCTCTTTTCTGTCTTCCACTGCTGACTCTAAAGAGAAGGGACCTGTTTTGTCATTACTTGGAAACTACTTCCATGAGTGCAGGATACTTTCTGGAATTCTCTGTCACTTAAAAGGTTTTTCTTACTAGCTATGGTGTCACATGCCTGTAATTCTCAGCATTCCAGAGACTAAAGCAGGAAGATCCTGTCTCAAACAAAACAGGGGCGGATAAAGGTCCATGGCGGAGCTTTTTGCCTAGCATTCAGGTGGCCCAGCACTATAAAAATAAAAGACACATGCCTGCAGTCCTATTGACTCAAGAGGCTGAGGCAGGAGGATTGAAAGTTCAAGGGCTGCCTGGGCTACAGAGTAAATTCAAGGCTTCCTGTGGCAATTTAGCAGAGCCCTGTCTCAAAACAAAAAGTATGAAAAGGGGGCGGAGGCCTGGGGATACAACTCAATGGTAGAGCACTTGCCTTGCTGGTAAATTGAACCAGGTTCAATTCTCAGCACCACACAGAAGAAAAAGGGCTGTCTGGCAGAGGCTTCTTACAGAGGCGCATCCTCTGATGGTGAGGTCTGTAAAGATTCTGGAGGGCAGATGTGCTACTGGGAGGAGATCTTAGACTCACTATCCATTGGCAATAGGAATAAGCTGGGATTCCCCTGACTTCAGTACCGGCTTCCTCGCGCCCCGTGGTCCTCCCTCCAGTTCCCAAAGCCTCATCACCCTGCAGGCTTCTTATCGCCTATCCTTGCTTGAATTTTTTAAGCCGCCGACTCATTCCCTTTCTATTTTTCTCCTGGTGTGTCTCCCTGGTTTCCTCTCATTGCTTCTTCTAGTCTCCTTTCTGACACAGACATCATTTCTTGCCTTCTAATTTCCCACTTCTCATCAGTTCCATAAAAGGAATAAGTCTTACCATTGCTGACCAAGTCGCTCTATTTTTTGCTCACTACAGGCTTAGAAGCTCTGCTCAAAACTGCCAGTGTGCTTCAGACTCTGATAAAACCATAGAAAGCAGAGAACCCACCCCAAAAATAAACACTCGCTTCCTTCTTGGAAGGGCCATTTAGTAGCAGAAGAAACACTTCTATTGTCAAAAACTTTGAAAAGAAAACTATTTCTATACCAATGAGCTCAAGGAAAGTGGTCCGTGTTCAATCAACAAATATTCTGAGCTGCACAGGGCTTGGGAGTATGAAAGGTGGATTGAAGAAACCCTGTCTGCCTTAGAGGCCGGCCTGGAGAAAACTAAGAGTGAAGGAACAATAAAGAGACTTCAGTGGCATCCTCCTCACCCCTCCCACCTCTTTCCTTGCTTTATTTTTCTTTATGCTACTCACTACCTTCTGATTTTTTAGTCTTTGGTTTAATTGCCAGTACACACGCGGGGACGTGTGCAAACACACACACACACACACACACACACACACACAGGAGCTGCTAGAATGCAAACTCTCAAAGATGTCTTTTTCTGTCTTAACCACTGCTTAATCTCTAGTACCTGAACACTGCAGGGCACACAGAGTTTTCAAACACTGTGCTGGGCATGGAAAATTCTAACCATGAGAGCATATCAGAAATGTGGGCTGAATGCTACGGCAGGCCTCCACTAAGAGGTCAGCGTGTGTGTGTGTGTGTGTGTGTGTGTGTGTGTGTGTGTGTGTGTGTGTGTAAAAGTCCAATTCACCATTTAGTGCTTTTGGATTGAAGTACAAAGAACTCAGAAAAGGCAGGATAGGATGGATATTTGCAGTAGAGAAGAAATCTTATATTGTCCATCCTATAGCTTTCAAGCCAGATATGGTAACTCACATCTATAACTCCAGCATTTAGGATGGTGATACAGGAGGATCACTGTGAGTTTGAGGCAAGCCTGGGTTACTTAGTGAGTTCCAGGCCAATCAGAATTGCCCAGCAAGACCTTATCTCAAGTTAGTTCAGTGGCAAAGGCACCTATGGCAAAGCCTGATGACCTCAGTTGGAGCTCCAGAACCCACTTGGTAAGAAAGAGCCAACTCCTGAAAGTTGTCCTCTGACCTCCATGTCTGTGCTGTAGCATGTGCATGCATGTGTGTGTGTATGCGTGTATGTGTGTATGTGTGTGTGCGCGTGCATGTGCACTTTCCTCAGAACATAAAAGGTTGAAAACTTCAGTCACACCACCAGACACAGGCAGGAAGGGCTTGTAAGGACTTAGTGTGGGTGGCTGTGGCATCTAGATTTCTTCCCTGGCTCTGCTGGGTGACCTTGAGCGTGGCCCTTCCTCCTGCTTCCTCAGAGGGTGAGAATACAGACCCGGAGGGGGGTCCAAAGGATTGAGAAAATGAATGTAGTGTTTAACACAGTACTGCCTACTCAGCCTGCAGTAAAAACTAGTACCCTCATCCTTCCAAGTTGCTGAGGGCTGGGACCCTGCGCAGCTAGGTAGGGAGAGAGAGTGTGTATGTGTGTGTGTGTGTGTGTTCAATTATCAGTTTCTCCCCAACTTTTTATTCCTACACAAAATGGCCTGAATTTAACACAAATTATATGCCAGTAAAACTACTATCCATTCTGCAGAACTTAGGAGAGCTCAGGCCCCACCTTCTGCTTCTGTTACCCAGAGTCTGGCACATATCCTTCCACAGAGTGCAGTTACCTGGGTGGCTGAGTCATCAGGCTACTCTTCCTCCTCTCCAGCACACTCCTTTTTGGCCCTCCATTACTTCTGCTAAACAAGCTTTTAGCAGAAAAACCTAGTCTACAATTTTACAAGCTGCTAAAGCCATCTAGCTGTTTCATATATTTCTTTCTTCCTTGCCATGAAAAAAAAAAATTTTTTTTTGGTCTTTTCCAGATGGGGTCTCCCTGTAGCCCCAGCTGGCCTGGAACTCGCTCTGTAGACCAGGCTGCCTTGAAATCACAAAGATCCACCTGGCTCTGCCTCCCGAGTGCTAGGATCAAAGGCGTGCACCACCACACCCGGCAAAAACATATTTTTGTTTTTTTGTTTTTTGTTGTTTGGTCTTTTTGAGACAGGGTCTCCCTGTAGTCTCAGCTGTCCTGGAACTCACTCTGTAGACCAGGCTGGCCTTGAACTCACAAAGATCCGCCTGCCTCTGCCTTCCAAGTGCTAGGATTAAAGGCGTGCGCCACCATGCCCACAAAAACATATTTTTAATATATGAAGCAATCTCTATTTCCCTAGGGCAGAAGAAAAGAACAGGCAAAGGGCGATGTGGGAAGATGCAAGGTGCTGGGCAGCAGGGCAGCCCGCAGGATCCACTGGAGCCGGGCTTGGCTACATGAGACTCTGTCTCAAAGGAAAAAAGAAATATCTGTTAAGGTTTGGTCTATACTTAAATCAGGTTGCTTTTCTACTAATGGCTTTTGAGAATTTATACATTACGGGTAACAGTCAATAGTCAGGTTGTTTTTGCAAATGGTGCCTCGTCTTTAGCTATTTATTCTAACGTCATAAATGAAGCAGAAGTTTTTACCTTGAGCAACCCTTCGACTTACCAACTCCTTCAATCTTTGATTCTTTCTTGATCTTGTGTCTAAAAAGTCATTTCCAAGCCCGATGACCTATGTCATGTGTGTTCTAAGAATTTTATGTTTTACATTTTATATGTTACATATTATATTTGTGCTTAGATATCTATTTTGAGCTCAGTTTGTGGTAAAATGGAAAGCCTACATTGTCTATATTCATTTTTGTGCACAGATGTTCAGTTTTCTAAATGATCCCTTATTGAAAGATTTATCTTTTCTCTATAGTATTTTCTTTGCTCCTGTATTAAACATCATTTGATCTTATTTGTGTGGGTCCATTTCTGGGGAGGTAGGCTTTTCACTGCATTGTATATTATATTATATCTTTTTAGTTTTAAAGCATGTGAAAACAATTACCAGTTCAGACAAAAACAAAAACAAAAACAAAAACAACACCCAATTCTGCTTTTCCCCAAATGGGCACAGTGCCCTGAATCACCATCTTAATATTTCTTTGCATAACTATCATACTCAAAAGATATGTTATTGCTTATTTACCTTATTATAAAACTGACTTTCATCATAATTTATGCAACATAAAATTATAGCTCCTCAGAAGGATACAAGCAGAGGGAAATCTCCCAAATTCTTTCTATGAAGCCAGCATCACTCTAATACCAAAACCAGGCAAAGGTACAAACAAAAAGGAGAACTATAGACCCATCTCATTAATGAACACAGATGCAAAAAATTCTCAACAAAATACTTGCAAACCACATACAGACCCATCAAAAAGATAATCCATCATAACCAACTTGGATTCATACCAGAGATGCAGGGATGGTTCAACATACAAAAATCAATAAATATCCTAAAACATATAAATGGACTGAAAGACAAAAAAGCACACAATCATCTCAACTGATGCAGAAAAAGCTTTCAACAAAATCTAGCATCCCTTCATGCTTAAAGTCCTAGAGGGCATTGGACTGGAGGGATCATCCCTCAACATAATCGAAGCTATATACAAGAAACACACAGCCAACATCATCTTAAATGGAGAAAAGACAGAAGCATTCCCTTTAAAGGCAGGAATTCAGTAAGATTGCCCCATCACCACTCCTCTTCAATAGAGCTTGAAACACTTGCTAGGGCAATAAGGCAAGAAAAGGAAATTAAAGGAGTACTAATTGGAAAAGAGGAAGTCAAACTATCCTTTTTGCAGATAATTATGATAGTTTACCTAAGGGATGCTAAAAACTCCACCAGAAAACTCCTAGAAAAGATTAAAAGTTTCAGTAAAGAGGCGGGACACAAAATTAACCTAGAAAAATTAGTAACATTTCTTTAGACCAATAACAAGCAACTGAAGAAGGAATACAAGGAGACCTTGATTCCCACTCACAATAGCCTCAAAAACAATAAAATACCTTGGAACAAATGGAACCAAAGACACCAAAGATCTCTAAAACCAAAATTTTAAACTCCTGAAGAAGGAGATTGAAGAAGACATCAGAAGATGGAAAGACCTCCCATGCTCATGGATTAGAAAAATTAATAGAGTAAAAATGTCCATTCTACCCAAATTATTTTTTCTACCCAAATTAATATACAGATTCAAAGCAATCCCAATTAAAATCCCCAAAAGTTTCTTCACAGGCTTGGAAAAAAAATCCTTAATTTCATATGGAAAAACAGAAGACCCTGAATAGCCAAAGCAACCCTGAATGAAAAGAGCAATACAGGGGGGATCTCTATACCAGAGTTCAAACTATATTACAGGGCTAAAACCAGCTTGGTACTGGCACAAAAAACAGACCTGTAGACCAATGGAATAAAACTGAAGGTCCAAACTTGAGCACATACAATTTTAGCCACCTCATATTTGACAAGGGGGCCAAGAAGACATAGTGAAGCAAAGACAGCATCTTCAGTAAATAGTGTTGGCAAAACTGGATCACCAGTTGTAGAAGAATAAAATTAAACTTCTACCTCTTACCCTGTACAAAAATCAACTCCAAATGGATCAAAGACTCAACATGAAACCCAAAACTCTGAAGGTGATAGAAAAAGTTGGCAGCAACCTACAAGACATAGGTGTAGGAAAAGACTTTCTAAATCAAACAGCACCTGTGCAGGAAATAAGGTTGACAATTGACAAGTGGGACCTCATTAAACTCAAAAGCTTCTGTACGGCAAAAGAAACAATCAGGGAAGTGAAGATAAAACCCACAGAGAGGGAGGAAACCTTCAGTGACACATCTGACCGAGCATTAACTTCCAGAATATATAAACTACTCAAAAAACAAAGAAGAAAACAAATGACTCACTCAAAAGATGGAGTAAAGAGCTGAACAGAGACTTCACAAGTGAGGAAATGGAGATAGCTGAGAAACATCTTAAAACGTGTTCAACATTGCTAATAATTAAGGAAATGCAAATTAAAACCACTTTAAGTTATCACCTCACTCTGATAAGACTGCCTAGGATCAAGAAAACAAACAAACAAAAAAAAACCCCACTGGTTAAGGGGCCAACTGCACTTGCAGAGGACCCAGGTTCAATTCCCAGCACCCACATGGCAGCTAAGAACCATGTTAGGCCAGGCATGGTGGTGCATGCCTTTAATCCTAGCACTTGGGAGGCAGAGGCAGGTGGATCTGTGAGTTCAAGGCCAGCCTGGTTTATAGAGTTCCAGGACAGCTGGGACTAAAGGGAGACCCTGTCTCAAAAAAAAAAAGAAAGAAAAAGAAAAAGACACCAAATGCTGGAGAGGGGAACACTCATCCACTGCTGGTGAGAATGTAAGTGTAAACTCACACAACCATGGAAAGCAGTGTGGAGAACCCTTGGAAGATTCAAAATGAGCTTGCCACCTGACCCAGTCATACCACTCCTGGGTATACACCCACAAGACTCATCCTACCAAAGAGATACATGCAATGCCATGTTTATTGCAGCTCTCTTCACAATAGCAAAGAGCTGGAACCAACCCAAGTGTCCCTCAACTGACAATGGAGTTCTATGCAGTGATAAAGAAAGATGACATCATGAAATTTTCAGGTAAATGGATGGAACTAGAAGATATTATGTTAAGTCCCCATAAGCAAATGATAAATGGTATCCCTTATCTGTGGATGCTAGCACCAAGTACTTAGTTGTAAAGCAAAATGAGCAACATTAATGTTATATTCCTTATGATCTGAAAACAACTGTGCTCTTATATTGTGAATCCCTTAACAGGTTCTAGAATTAACCTACCATTTATTTTCAGGCTTCTGAATTTTGGTATATGGGTGGAGGGTATGTATGCATATTTTAGAGTAATATAAAATCAAAGTGGAAAAAAATATTAACAACAACAAAAAAGTCAATGTTGAGCTGGGATGTAGCTCAATGGTAAAGTCCATGATTACTGAATGAAACCCCAGCACTAAAGTGGGTGAAAAAAACACAACAAGGGGCTGGAGAAATGGCCTAGCAGTTAAGAGCACCATCGCTCCTACAGAGGACCCGGGTTCGATCCCCAGTACCCACATGGTGGCCAAGAACCGTCTGAAACTCCAATTCCAGGAGAACTCCAGTTCCAGGGGAATCCGACGCCCTCTTCTGACCTCCATGGCATTGCACGACATTGGTGCACAAACCTGCATGCAGACAGTACATTCCTACACATACAGAAATAAATAAAAAAATTAAAAAAAACCACAACAAAACTAGTTTGTCATGACATTGTGTCTAACCACAGTGTTTATTTTATGGGAGTGCTTCTTAGTATTTCTTATACAAGGCTGCTTGAGCTTTTGTCCAAGCATTTTTCCAAAATATTATACAGTAATTATAATTGAAAATATCAGACTGGTGTAACTTGGCCTTTCTGGATGCTTAACGACCATTCTTAATGCCCATACCAATTTGGCCAAGGGACCTGAGGGATAACTTTCTTCCTTGCCCTCAGAGGTCAACTAAGTCCCAGGGGACAATGTATTGGGGGCATCTCTTGAAATGTCCTGCAATCTTCCTGTGCAGGGAGGTCTTGGAGATCCACTAATAAGACTTCAGCCAGTGTCCAGTCTATAAAGAGGAAAGTCTGTTCATGCTTCAAAAAGGGAAGCCTGGTCTAGCAAGACCTGACTTTGTCCTCGAGTGGATGGAACTGGTAAATGAAAAGCCAAAAGGAGCCAGGGGCTCCCCCCCCCCAAAAAAAAACCCTGAGTGACCCTTGAGGACCAGAGCCTCAACTGACCTTGAGAAAACAAAAACCTTGGTTAATATGGGCTGACTGTGTGGCCTTAAGCATCCAAAAGGAAAGTATAGCCAGAAATAATAATCAGTAATGCCTGAGAAATTATACTTCAGGTATAAAACTTGAGATCTTAGTAAAAAGACTAAATGAAAAAAAAAAAAAAAAGCACTGTTGTTTTGCCTGTCTTCAATTCTCACTGGCAAGTTCATCTACCCTGTGGCTGCCACTGCTTTTGCCATCTTTCAAAGACATGAAACACAGCTTTTGAACATTCTAATATGGACTGAAGACTCATGTCTCTCCAAGAATCCTCCAAACCTTCAGTGCCAGATGGGGACTGCTAAGACATCCAACTTGTAGACTGAGCTATAAATGGGGTTTCAGCATCTTCAGAGAATAGATGCCATTGTTGGACTACCCAGGCTGTATCATGGAGGCCAGTACAAGAAGATCAAAACAGGATGCAATGCTTACTGAACCTCATTTGGTGACCATGGGAAAGGAAGACCCCAAAGTAGAGCACAAGGGCAGGATTGATGGTTCTTTGGGCTTGCCAAGAAGGAGCCTTCAAATACTTCCTTAAGGAAAACATGACATCTCTCGGTGTAATAAAGAAAAGAAAAAGAATTCATAAGCTGAAGATGCTAAAACCTATGACATCATAATGTTGATATATGTGTGCCATGCATATATGCATATTTTGGAGTGATACAAATTGGAAGGAACAACAACAACAAAAAAGACTGGGTCAAAGAACTGACTGAAATGGTAAAATTCTGCCCCAGGGGGCTGGAGAGATGGCCTAGCAGTTAAGAGCACCAACTGCTCTTGCAGAGGACTGGGCTCGATCCCTAGCACCCACATGGCGGCCGAGAGCCGAGCCGTCTTTGACTCCAGTTCCAGGGGAGTCCGACACCCTCTTCTGACCTCTGAGGCATTGCACGACACGGGTACACAAACTTGCATGCAGACAGTACATTCATACATATACAAAAATAAATAATAAAATAAACAAAAATTCTGCCCCAAACAGTAAACTTCTACATCGAAAATTTTTTAAAAAAGACTGAGAACACCGGGCATGGTGGCGCACGCCTTTAATCCTAGCACTTGGGAGGCAGAGGCCTGCGGATCTCTGTGAGTTCAAGGCCAGCCTGGTCTACAGAGCGAGTTGGGCCACAGGGAGACCCTGTCTCGAAAAGACCAAAAAAAAAAAAAAAAAAAAAAGACTGAGAAAAAGATGAAAGACATGTATGGCAGAACGCATGAGCTCTGGTGGGGTGGGGGGCAAGGAAGGGGGAGTGGGCCTAGATTTGATTAAGAAATATTTTATGAAATGCACAAAACTTCAATAAAAATTGGCTTTGAAAAAAAATGATAGATCCTTCTGGAAACCTATTTCTTACTTTCAGAGTCAGTCTCTTTTAAGTAATACATCAACGTTTATTCAGATTTTTTTAAGTATTCCAGGACAGACACAGTAGTCCCACACATAGTTATATACATTTCATTTTCTTTGGTTTCAGCTACCTGTGTCAAGAGTGATCTGAAAATGTTAAGTGGAAAATTCCAGAAACCAACAATTCTTCAGTTGTAAATGACATATAATTCTGAGTTGTATCATAGAATTCCTGCCCTCCGCACCTGAGGTGTGACGTGTCTCCCTGCCCAGTGTTTCCATGCTATATATGCTATGTGCCCCTTAATCACTTAGTAACCATCAGATCAGCTGTGGACAAAGTGTGTCCACATAAATGTCACTTGTCTTACTTTATATCTTCATGTTGATACTGAATCATCTCACATAATCACAAGAAGAAAAAAAGGACTACAGTGCATGAATTAACCACGGACATATAACTTCAATCATATTTTATTAATGTTAATCCCTTATACTTTATTAAGTTTTCTCATAGGTATTGTATAGGAAAATCCAGTATATAGAGGGTTTGTAATACCTATGGTTTCAGGCATACATAGTCTGAATATGTATCCTCCTTGGAGAAAGGAAGGCTTACCGTATAAGAAAACAACAACAACAATAAGAAAGCAAAGCTATCGCTCTACATAATCTGCAATTAGAACAGGATCCCATGCGGTCCAAGCTGTCAATGATGGAGCTTCCAGGTCCCACTGCTGTACCGACAGCCCAGCGCAGCAAGAATGACAATAGCCCCATGTCTTCGAGAACACAGCCTGAGAATATACTTTGACCTCTCATTATTGTTTGAGTCTTCAAAAACAGCATTGAGTTGCTCTAACCCCTTTCAAAAAGTGACAGCTTTCCATCAATCCAGACTTCGAATGGGTGCCTTTGTCTGTGGGTCTAGTCCTTGGGCAGCCCCTGCAGTTGCAGCTGAGGAAGGTAGTTGGTCCCTCAACCAAGAGGCACAAGCCATGACCATTTGTAAAAGCTAATCAGGCTGCTTTCAGTAAAAGCAGCTGTGAGCACGGGGAGCATGCTGTGCCCCAGCCTGCCCATACTGGGTGGCAGTGTTCCACTAGTCAAACGGTTCTCTTGACCTCGCCTTCTGTATATCTGTCCGATCACCAAGACTTGTCAGGACTTCTCTAAAACAGCTCTCCAGTTCTTCCATTTCTCCCTCTTGGGGCAGGCACAGACATGCAGTGCTCAAGTCCTCTTCAAGAACCGATTTTGCCATCCGGCTGCTGGAGTGTGGTTGGCAACAGGCCCCAGCTGCTGGCTTCTTTAGGGTCCTCCTCAGCTTTCAAGCCAAGATGTCTTAGTCTCCTATTGCTGTGACTTAACTCTATAGACTTGGTAAAATATAAAGAATAAAGGTTCACTCCGTTTATGGTTCTGGAGGCCGGGCAGTCCAAGATCAAGGAAGCCACATCTGGCGAAGGTGTCCTTCTTGAAGAAGTGAGGCAAAGAATCATGTAACAATAGGGGTGCGTACAAGAGGCAGAACCAAACAGGATGTACTGTCTGGAGATCCCCTATTAACCCAGAATCCATGACCTTCCTGACAACCACATCTTACCCAGACCCCACCTTTTTTTTTTTTTTTTTTTGGTCTCTTCAAGATAGGGTCTCCTTTTAGTCCCAGCTGGCCTGGAGCTTGCTCTGTAGACCAGGCTGGCCTTGAATTCACAGAGATCCACCTGCCTCTGCCTTCTGAGTGTTGGGATTAAAGAGATGCACCACCACACCAGGCACCCCCACCCCTTAACCCTTTTAACATGGGTTTTGGTAGAGACAATCAAATCATAGTAGTCACACTCTTCGTGGGGAAACCCACGATGACGGAACTGGACAGTTTACAAAGGACTGACCCTGCCACTTATGAGACTCACATGGTGGTCTTGGGGCAGGGCACTCTGAGGCTGCAAACCATCAGGTCTTGGTGGCCTTCTGAGGCTCCACCTGCCCAATCTGCTTCCTCCTCTTCTCTTTTTAGGTTTCCCTCTCCAACAAACCTGGCGACTCCCACCTCCTTCACAGTTCCTGCTGTGGGGAGAACTGAACCTTCCAAGGAGCCCCTACCCCTGAGGAGCTATCAGAGCCCCTGGACAGACTGCTATCCTTCAAAAAAGTCTTCTTAATATGGGCCCAAGGGCTCACACCTGTAATCCCAGCATTCCAGAGGCTGAGGCAACGGCACTGCAGGTCTGAGGCCAACTTGGGCTACAAAGCAAATTCCAGGCCAGCCTTGGCTACAACTGTGTCTCAACTCCCATAGAAAAATAAAGGAAATGAAGGGAGGGAGGGAGAGAAGCAGGGAGGGAGGAAGGGAGGGAGCATTTGAGATGGCTCAGCAGATAAAATATTTGCCATCAAGCCTGATGACCTAAATTCAATCCCAGGAACCCACATGGAAGAAAATAACTGACTCTCAAAAGTTGTCTTCTGCCCTCCACATGTGCACATACACAAAATACATGTTTGTTTTTGTTTGTTTGTTTGTTTGTTTTAATTTAGGGGCTGGCAAGATGGCTCACCAGTAAAGGCACTTGCCAGCAAACCTGATAACTTGAGTTTGATTGCCAGAACCCACATGGTAGAAAAAGAGAACCAACTCCCACCATTTGTCTTCTGACCTCCACACATGCAGGCCTCCCACATGGTAAATACATGTAAAGAAAACTGTTTAAAAGAAAGAAAATTTTGCCAGCCTGGTCTACAGAGTGAGTTCTAGGACAGCCAGAGCTACAGGGAGACCCTGTCTCCAAAAGGCCAAAAAAAAAAAAAAAAAAAAAAAAAAAAAAAAAAAAAAAAAAAAAAAAAAAAAAAGGAAATTTTAAGGTTCAAATGTGAAAAAATTTAAAGGAAAAAGTTATAGGACTGAGCAGGATATAGTGGCACACGCCTGTAATCCCAGCACTCGGGAGGCAGAGGCAGGCGGATCTTTGTGAGTTCAAGGCTGGCCTGGTCTACATAGTGAGTTCCAGGTCAGCTGGGGCTACAGGGAGACCCTGCTTCAAAAATAACAAAACAAACCAAAAAGTTGTAGGACTAATAGATTAATACTCAAACTTGTTTATTGCTTTTCAGTATTTTAATTTAAAAATCAAGTTTACTAATAACATACATCAATAATCATTCTTTAACACTAATCCCTGGGACTTTAAGGTGAGTTGTTTCTTGTTCAAATGGAATAGAATTGTATAGATGATGTCAGCTTCTGAATCTTAGACCCTTTTAGGAAGGAAAATGTAGAGGTGCTAAATTATTACTTGAGCTTATACTGTTAAAATTCCAACCACTCAGGTTATTAATAACTATAAATACAGCTGATGGTAGGGTTAAAGAGAGTTGAATTTTTGATGAGGTATCCTTCAAAATTTAAATAAAAACAAAAGTGAGAGGCAGATGACATATGGTTAAAACACTGATCTCAGGGTCCAGGACTGGCTCAAATTTAAGCTTCTCTTCCTACTAACTCAAGAATCCTGGAATGTTCCTTCACTTTTGTGTGTGTCTGTTTTCTCTAAAATAAGGATAAGGAAAGCTGTATTATGTAGAGAGCGGAAGTTGACCAAAATGGTGCCTTGGACCCTGGCCAGGTCTTATGATCACCATTTTGTCACCTAACTACCCAGTTCATTTCCCAGCCAATGGGAGAGCTTCAATCTGGAGCACTCATTAGCATGATCACTGACTTCCGCTTATTGCCTGCAGACTGCGCATGACTACCGCTCTCTGAGCTCGCGCTTTTAATATGCAAATGAGGCATCGGACTGTGCACCTATCCAGAGCATGCACGAGCCCTCTAGACTGCTATATAAGCAGTGCTTCTGCCCCATTTCGGGGTCCTTCTCCTAAAAGAGCTGTGCATAATAAATACTGCTGCAGAAGAATCCTGTTGTCCGCGTGAAGTTCTTGCCGGCGAGACTGCTGCGCGGGACAGTATTATCTTGGTTTTGTGAGATTTTATGAGTAAAGCACTTGGCATCAAGCCTGGAACACAGTAAGTACCCACTTAATGAAAAGAATCCATAGCAAAATTCCATTTATTTATTTATTGGTTGGTTGGTTGGTTGGTTTAATTAAAACAAGGGCTTGTGTATCCCAGACTGGCCTGGAACTCAATCTGTAACTAAGAATGACCTTGAACTTCTAGTCCTCCTCCATCCTCTTCCCAAGTGTGAGATTACACATATGCCATCATGCCAGTTTATGTGTGCTGTGGATTGAACCCAGGGCCTTCTGCACACTAGACAAGCACTCTACCAACTGAGCTCCAGCTCCAGCCCATGCAAATTGCAAGTTTACTATAATAAATGTATTTATCACATTTCTAATTTTCTGTTCGAGACAGGGACTAGCTCTGTTCCCCAGGCCTGCCTAGCACTCTGCAGCTCAGGCTGGCCTTGAATTAGCAGCATTCTTCCTGCCTCAGCTTCTCAAATACTTGGATTACAGGACCATGCCTGGCTCACATTTCTAATTTTTAAGTAGTTAAGTTGTAGACTAGGAAGTCTGAAATAGGAGAAAAATAATTATTATTCATTGAACTTCTTCTACAAGCCAAAATAGCGCTTTGCACCTGACCTTCCCATTCTATCTAGTATCATTATTTCAGTTACTTAGATGAAGAAATGGAGTTCAGAAGGTTGAGAAGTTTCAGGTGACTCTGTAACTCTGTTTCTGGGCACTGTGCTGCAGTGCTTCTAGGATAACACAGCCCAACTAAACTGTAAATACAATTAATCTAGTATTTTTTATTCTAAAATATTTTATTTATTATTTTTATTTTATGTATATGAATGTATTGCCTGTATGTGTGTAAGTGTATCCATGTTGTACAATACCTTTTGAGGTTGGAAGACAGCATCAGATCTCCTGGAACTAGAATTATAGATGGTTGTTAGCCGCCATGTGGGTGCTGGGTCTCAAATGTGGGTTCTCTCCAAAAGCAGACACTTAACCACTTAACCACTGAGTCATCTTTTCTTTTTTTTTTTTTTTTTGACAATGTTATTTATTTAATAAAAAGAAACTATGGAAACTGTGGGGATTCCATTTGGCAGAAGCACTTAGGAACTCAGCTGGGAACCCCCATCCCTCAGTCCCAGCCCTGCTGATTTCCTGCTTGCTTTTGGAGCCTGCCTGATGCCACTGGTTTTGATGCTTTGGGTAAAACAATGTCATATTCCTGTAGCAATCTAGAGTATATAGTGTAAATTCCTGTATGCCCCAATCCCCAGTCACATCTCAGAAGATGGAGTATAAATATCCCAGGCTGTAAAAAATAAAGTTGAGTTATTCCCTTACATTCTACCATGCCCCCTCTTCACAGATTGTTCCCTAGGCTTTGGGAAGGGGACATAGGTGTACGAGAAGCAAAACAGTCTACTTTCTCTGGAGATGTCGTTTTGGACTCTGATCAGTTCAGGCTGTTTCCTTTCATGGGTTGGGAGTTTATCTAGGAATATCTTTTTAATCGATTGACGGTTCCAGGGAATTAGAGTCCATTGTGGTGGGAAGCATGGTGGCTGAGGCTGGAGCAGCAAGCCGAGGGTCACATCTTGCAATGAGCACTGGAAGCAGAGAGCCTGAGTCATCTTTTCTGCTGTGAGATGGACCTGCATTCCTGGGCTGGCATCATGGGTCCTGGAGTCCCTTGCAGTTCTTGCTCTTGCAGCAGCCACTGTATCAAGATGGAAGATGCAGCCACATTCCAGTGGCTCTGCCCCTCCTTCAAGAACTGTGTCACAGGCACAGAGGAGTTTTCAAAGTGAGAAGAATGGGTGGCTACCTTGGAAGAAGCTCAGAAAAATTATTCACAAGAATTAGTCACTAAAATAATTGCATACGGGTTTGAAGATGTTAAGTCACTCACTTTGAGTCAGCAATATGGATGACCAGAATATCACGTTCACATGAATATTTACCAAAGGAAGAGCAGTAAGCTCTATGGTTTTAGTTACTATCATACACCTTTTCTTAAACAATTCAGTCCCTTGCAGACATGGCCAAATAAATCAGGAAAGGAAGAACTACTTCAGAGTTCCGCTAAAGGTGATCTTCCTGAAAGTATTTATTTACTGTTTTAAAAATACAATTAATAAAACAAAGAACCCAATTGAAAATGAGGAAAAGAAATGGAAATCACTCAAAACAATGTCCAATATCACCAGACATCATAACCCACACTTTTTTTTTTTTTGGTCTTTTTGAGACAGGGTTTCCCTTTAGTCCCAGCTGGCCTAGAGCTCCCTATATAGACCAGACTGGCCTTGAACTCACAGGTATCTGCCTGCCTCTGCCTCCTGAGTGCTGGGATTAAAGGCATGCACCACCATGCCCAGGTTGGTAGCCCACACTTTTAATCCCAGCACTCCTAAGTGCAGAGGAAAGGAGATCTCTGAGTTCAGGGGCACCCTGGTCAACACAGCAAGGTTCAGGCCAGCCAGTGCTGCCTAGTGAGATCCTGTCTCACTCAAATAAAAAACAAATCCAATACCATCACTTGTTAGGGCCACATATTTTAAAGTCACGGTGATGCAACTGCATACATAATAGGGAGGCTACAATGAAAGATACAGTTCTAAGTACTGGCAAGGGTATGGAACTCTTACATATTGTTGGCAGGAATGCAAAATGGTACCACCACACTTAAGAACCATTTGCCAATTTCTTAAAAAGTTAACATATAATTACTAAATAATCCTGAAATCTACTCCCAGATGTTTAAGCATGAGAAATAAAAGATATGTCTATAAAAAACAGATATATAAGCCGGGCATGGTGGCGCACACCTTTAATCCTAGCATGTGGGAGGCAGAGGCAGGCAGATGTCTGTGAGTTCAAGGCCAGCCTGGTCAACAGAGTGAGTTCCAGGACAGCCAGAGCTATAGGGAGACCCTGTCTCAAAAAGACAAAAAAAAACAAAAACACAAAAAAAAACAGATATATACATGTTCACAGCATCTCCATGAGTATAAATACATGGTGGTATAGCCCTACAAGAGGGGACTATTCATTAATAAACAGGAAGGAATTGAACAGATTCACATCAATATGCTGCACTGATTTTCTTATTTTTGAGACAGGGTCTGTGTAGGCTGACCTCAAACTCTAAGTAGCTGAGGGTGACACTGGACATCTAATCCTCCTGCTTCTGCCTTCTGAATACTAGGATTCAAAGTGTGTGCCACCATGCCTGGTTTATCCAGTACTGGAGACTGAACCAGGGCTTTGTGTACGCTGGGCAAGCCCTGTGCCAACTGAGCTGCAGGCCTAATCTGCCCACTGATTTTTTTACAAAAGCAAAGAAGCAATTTAATGAAGGAACACTAGGCTTTTCAATAAATGATGTTAGAGCAATGGGACACCTGGAAGCCAGAGAGAGAGTTAGAGAAAGGGAGAGAGAGGGAGAGAGAGAGAGAGAGAGAGAGAGAAAGGCTAGAGACACAGCTCAGTGAGTAAGAGCATTTACTGTCCAAACATGAAGTCCTGAGTTCAAATAGCAGCACATAAAAAGCCAGGCATGGTTGGAGTGTGTGTGTGTGGGGGGGGGGGGTGGTCACCTATAACCCCAGTGTTGTGGGAACAGAGGCAGGAGGATCATTGGTACTTATCGGCTGCCAGTCTAGCTCTAGATTTAGTGAGAAACCCTATCGTAAGGGAATAAAGCAGAGTGGTTAGAGCAGGGCACCTGATATCCTCGTCTGACCTCTGTACACAGGGACAACCCTACACACACATGTGCATGTACATCACACCCATATATTACACTCACATGCATACATACACACACCAAAAACAAACAAAGGAAAAAAAAGAAAAAGAAAAACAGATGGAAGGAAGGAAGGAAGGAAGGAAGGAAGGAAGGAAGNGGGTGCTGGGGATCAAACCCGGGTCCTCTGCAAGAGCAGTCGGTGCTCTTAACCGCTAGGCTATCTCTCCAGCCCCTGGCTGTCATTTCTTTCTCCCATGATTCTGTTGCTTGGACCACTATGCTAATAAACAGATGGTTTTCACCCTGGCTGCATATCAGAACCACTCAAGTGCTTAAAAATCCCATACTAGGGGCTGAAGAGATGGCCTAGAGGTTAAGAGCCCTGACTGCTCTTGCAGAGGACCCGGGTTCCATCGCCAGCACCCACATGGCGGCTGAGAACTGTGTGTAACTCCAATTCCAGGAGAACTCCAGTTCCAGGGGAATCCTACACCCTCTTCTGACCTCCGAGGCATTGCATGACACAGGTGCACAAACCTACAAACAGACAGTACATTCATACACATAAATAAAAAAAAAAACCCATACTAGAGGCTGAAGAGAAGGTTGAGTGGGTAAAGTGCTTGCAGTACAAGCATGAGGACCTGAGTTCAATCCCCAGCACCTACATGAAAAACAAGATGGAGCCGGGCATGGTGGTGCACGACTTTAATTGTAGCACTTGGGAGGCAGAGGCAAGCAGATCTTTGTGAGTTCAAGGCCAGTCTGGTCTACAGATTGAATTCCAGGACAGCTGGGGCTACAGGGAGACCCTGTCTCGAAAAGACCAAAAAAAAAAAAAAAGAGAAAGAAAGAAGATTTAAAAATATCATACATTTTAGTTTTTTAATAAAAAATCCATGTATGAGAGTCTCAAAAAGAAATAAAAATTTAAAAATAGTAATAAATAAATCTTTTAAAAAAAATACATGTATAATGGCTTTGAAAAAAAAATACATGTATGAGAAAAATCTTTGGGATCTAGAGCAAAGAGCTCTTAGGCCTGACACCAAAGGCACAATTTATAAATGGAAATGTTGAAAAACTAGATCTCATCAAAATTTAAAACTTTTGTTCTGTAAAAGACTCTGTTAAGACAGTTAAAAAGAAGAGATCAGGCAGAGAAAGAAAGAAAATAGTTGCTACCACTTATAGGACAAAGATCTAATATCTAGAGTTGTGTTGGGTCAGCTTTTGTTGCTGTGACAAAATACCTGAGAAAAATGAGGGAGGGTTCATTTGAGTCACCATGTCAGAGGTCATCTCTTGGCTCCATTGCTTCTGGGCCAGGCATGAGGAGACAACACCATGGTGGACTGTATGGGGGAGCAAAGCAGCTCACCTCACGGTAAACAGGAAGCAGAGAGTGAGCAAAGCAGGAAGGTGTGACCTTGCTGCTCCAACTAGGCTCCATCGCCTAACAGCCCCTTCAGCCAGGAACTCATCAATGGGTTAATCACCTCCAAATCACTCCAATCATCTCCCCACAGCACCACCATATGGTAACCAACCCTTTAACACGGGAGCAGTTAGGGACATTTTATTTCTAAATGACAACAAGAATATGTAAAGAATTCTCAAAATTCAATAGTTAAAAAAAAATTCAGTTATGCAGGCATAGTAGTACACACCTTTGATACCAGCATTCAGGAGGCAGAGACAGGTAGATCTCTGTGAGATCAAGGCCAGCCTAGTCTACATAGCAATTTCCAGGCCAGCTGGGCCTAAAAAAAAAAAAAAGGAAAAAGGCTTAAATAGGTATTTCTCTATACATAGGAGAAGGCAAATTAACACATGAAAAGCTGTTGAGTGCTGGGCCTGATGGCGCACGCCTTTCATCCCAGCACTGGGAGGCAGGCGGATCTCTGTGAGTTTAAGGCCAGCCTGGTCTACAGAGTGAGCTTCAGGCCAGCTGGGACTAAAGGGAGACCCTGTCTCAAAAATACCAAAAAAAGAAAAAAGAAAAAGAAAAGATGTTTAGCATCATTAACCCACAGGAAGTGCAAATTAAAAGCACGAGGAGCTATCGTTGCCTAACTATCAGACTGGGTGAAGTAAAAGAGTGACAAGCAAATGCAGAGAAACGGGTCATTCACATTGCCGGTTAAAATGGTGCCACTTCAGAAAACAGTCTGGCAACAACACACACAGTTGCCTTATGACCCACCAACTGCTCTCCTAGGCTGTATTAGGTTATTTATACTCAGGGTTTCAGGGATGCATAGTGGGGAAAGCCTGAGGGTCAAGGCAACACCATGCATAGCAGCAGCTTGCGCAGGAGCAGGAACCAGAAGTAAACGTCACCTTCAAGTCCTGCTCCCAGCAACCCACTTATGCTAGTTAGGCCATAGTTCCAAAGATTTCATAATCTCCCAATGGAGTGACACCAACTAGGGACAAAATACTCAAACTTACATTCATACTCACATTCAAATCTAAGCAGGCATTTATCCTAAAGAAACAAATCCCACAGTTACACAAAAAAGGGCTTAGTAAACAAATGCTCGTAGCAGCTTTATTTGTAATAAACTCCAATAGGAAACAACTAGTGTCCTTTAACTTGTGAATGGTGGTATAAACTGAGATAGAGCTACACTATGGATAGAATTCAGAATATACACTATCCACATATGCAGCAAGCTAGATGAATCTCCAGAGAATTATGTCAAGTGGAACAAAACCATCCCACAAAGAATTCTATTCATATAACATTCTTCAAATGATAAAGTCACAGAAATAGTGAAGAGATTCATAGCTGGGAGGGGTTGTAGAGAAAGGACAGGGACCGTTGGGAAAGGGGCCTGGCTAAAATGAATGAGATTTGTGGGTGATAGAAATGTTCTGAATCTTGATCTCATAAATATTGGTTGGTATCCTGGTTGCTTTTTTGTTTTTTGAGACAAGGTCTTACTATGTATCCTTGGCTGGCCAGAACCTCACGTTATAGACCAGGCTGGCCTCAAACCACAAAGATCTACGTGCTTCCCGAGTGCTGGGATTAAAGGTGTATGCCACCATGCTCCATGAAACTGTTCATTTAGATACTTGGGTTCCATAAAACTATTATACTATTTTTTTAATATATTAACTATTATACTATTATAAACTTCACAATGCTGTCCTCTAATCTCCACATGTGGGCCTACATACACATTATATACATAATAATAATAACAAAGTTTAAAATAATTTTAATCACAAATAAGCAGTGATTTTGTTGACAACCAAACTACAGAAGCCTACAGCTTTGGGCTGGCATGACAGTTCCCAGTTTTGACAGCCTGGCCTCACTCCACTTAACCTCTACTTTCTTCACCTCTGCCTAGGCCCAAGTTGGCCTCCCAGGCTCTTTACTAGCAGGAAGGGGAAAAGACAGTGGGATGCATTTCTTCCTGCTGAGCACAGTCCTGAACTGTATTCTTGTATTTCTGGCTATCTCTTCCTTGACACAGCCAACTGAAAAGGAGGCTGAGAAATGCAGTCTTTACTCCAGAGAGCCATGTGCCCAGCTTGCTATCAGAGAATATATTAATACTAAGAAAGGAAGAAAGTATCTCGGGGAAAACTTACTGACTCATCCACAGGCCAGAGTTAACATTTGTGTCTTAAGAGATTCCCAAGGGTCTATTTCTTCACAAATTTGAACCAAAATATGACTTTACTAAAGGCAAAAAAATCTTTGTGAGTTCAAGGCCAGCCTGGTCTACAGAGTGAGTTCCAGGACAGCTGGAGCAACAGGGAGACCCAAAAAAAAAAAAAAAAAAAAAAAAAAAAAAGCAAAACAGAAATACTCCACATTTATTCAGGAATCAAATTATTTTTGCAAGACATTATGGTAATTGTTAAATTATTAAGACAAAGAAACACTGTAAATAAAAATAATTCCTGATGAATAATTTAAAAACACTATTATTGATCTGCAATTTTAAAAATACACTTCTTTTAAAGTTTTCTGTGCCAGTGATCTACCCAACAGAAATTCAATTTTGGTTTTAAAATATATTAAGTTCTCGAGCTGGGTGTGGTGGCGCACACCTTTAATCCTAGCACTTAGGAGGCAGAGGCAGGTGGATCTTTGTGAGTTCGAGGCCAGCCTGGTCTACAGAGCGAGTTCCAGGACAGCTGGGGCACAGGCGACCCTATCTCGAAAGACACATACACACACACACACACACACACACACACACACACACATATATACATTAAGTTTTCAGCATTTGGGAGGACTGGGAAGGACTGTGCAGGTCCAAGGTCCATCTCTGGACCTGGCCTACATAGTGAAAGCCTACCTTATAAAAACCAAAATAAGTTAATCTTTTTTTTTCTGGGACTCATCATTGATCTGTATATATAATCTTTTATCTGGATATTTTTCAGAAATATACTTGAAGATGACATTTGAATTTGAATAGCTTCTCTTAAACTTATGATTTTAGTCCATCCTCTGAATCCTATTCATATATTGCCAGCATTTATACATAATTGGATTATCTAGATTTTTTTCTCTATTTACTTCCTATCTCATCTCATCCCCAACAAAATCTAGATTAGGATCCTTTACAAAGAAACAAAAATTAAAATTACATACACAAAGGTTTTGAGGCCAGGCCTTTAGCCCTATGTAGCCAGGATGACTTTGAAAGTGTGGCCCTCCCACCTCCACCTCCTAAATCTCACTAGGATCTACCAAGCCCAATTTCACATATTTTCTTTCAAAAAATTTTTTTGGCCAGGCACGGTGGCACAAGCCTCTAATCACAGTACTGGGGAGGCAGAGGCAAGCAGATCTCTGTGAGTTCAAGGCCAGCCTGGTCTACATAGTGAGTTCCAAGTCAGCTGGGGCTTCAGGGAGACTCTATCTCAAAAAGGCCAAAAAAATTTATTATTTTTATTTTATTTTACGTGTATGCATGCATTGTTTGAATGTAAGTGCACCCATATCATACAATGCCCACAAAGATTGTGTGCCACCACACCCAACTATTTTATTTTTTTTGGGGGGGGGGTCTTTTTGAGACAGGGTCTCCCGGTAGCTCTGGCTGTAGACCACTCTGGAACTCACTCTGTAGACCAGGCTGACCTTGAACTCACAGAGCTCCGCCAGCCTCTGCCTCCCAAGTGCTAGGATTAAAGGCATGTGCCACCACGCCCGGCTTTATTTTCTTCTTCTAAAAATCCATTTACTTGGGGCTGGAGAGATGGCCTAGCGGTTAAGAACACAACTGCTCTTGCAGAGGACCCAGGTTTGATCCCCAGCATCCACAAGGTGGCTGAGAACTATCTTTACCTCCAGTTCTAGGGGAATCCGACACCCTCTTCTGACCCCCGTGGCATTGCACGACCTGGGTGCACAAAACCTACGTGCAGACAGTACATTCATACACATAAAAAATAAATAAAAAAAAATCCATTTACTTTATTCATTATTTCATTCAACCAATCTTTGCCATGAGTTTGCTACTATTTTTGTTTCTTCTCCTTGTTGGAGTCCGGAAGTGTCTTGTTGAGGGGGGAAAGCTAGGGACCAAATGCACGGTCTGCACATGTTAGGCACACGCCTGACCTTCACCCCAGCCCTAGAAGTGTCTTTGGCTTTTCTTTGGTTGGTTCTTTTATTCTTAGGACCCAATAAATCTGGTATTTAAATAGCCATTCAATAAACATTTAGGCATCAATAAAAGAATGAATCCATTGATTTTTTTTTCAAAGTCAATTACCATTCACGATGATAGCATTGAAAATTAGACTGATATTTGAAAATCCCCTGGTCCTGATATTTTTACTAACCCTTCTAAGAAAGGCCCTAAGTCCTAGCTAAGGCCTCCTGTGCAATCTGCTGTCCACTGTCTATGCTGCAGTTGTCTGTGCTTTACTGGACTTGGGATTCTCTTCATTCCCAGACATTTCTCTTCCATGTCCGGACTCTCAACATAATCTAATAAAACAATCTAGCCATCTTTGTCAGCAGCTGAAGATTTGCTTAGCAAAACTTGACCTTCATACTGTTTCCCTGTCCCTACCCTCTCAGCTCTACTAAAGGCTGCCTACCTAAGATATTTTATTTATGAAGCTTGTATGTACAAGGTACAGCCAACTGTGATGGAACAGTCACAAAAGAAAGGTAACCTCTTCTTGAAAATTTGCTTAGATCTTTTAGCTTTAGCAAAACCCTTCACCATCTGTCATTTCCTTCTACTGGTCACTTATCAATAAATCCATTCCCACATTGGTTTCTTTTTTGTATGTGTGCATGTGTGTGTGTGTGTGTGTGTGTGTGTGTGTGTGTGTGTGTGTTGAGGGTGATGGTCCAAGTACGAAGCCTATCATCAGTATTAGTCTACTGAAAAAAAAAGAAAATAAAAAGAACAGAACTCGACAATAAGTGAAGCACAAATTGTGTGAAAGTGAATCATGGAGAAAACCCCTCTGAGTGCTCAGAATAACACCCTTGCCCTACAGAATGGATTTCGTTTACATTTCCTATCAAGTTGCTGAAATGTCGAAATAGTTCAGGAATTCTTGAGAATTTCATGGCTAAGAAAGAGAACTCCCCCTGAAAAAACAATTTTGAGAGAAACTGCTCCAGAGGAGGGACCAAGAAAGCTACACTATAGAAATTCTACTCTTAGGTCCAGGGCAATTTTTCTATCAAGTCCGAGGAAAATTTCTTATGTCTGATTCCTTTACCAGATACCTGTTTTGCTAGAAAAGGGGGGAAAATAATTTTTGCTTCATACACATACACATACACACACACATATACACATATATACATACAGATACATATATATGTTCTTTATATATATATATATATATATATATATATTATTTTNTTTTATTCTTAGGACCCAATAAATCTGGTATTTAAATAGCCATTCAATAAACATTTAGGCATCAATAAAAGAATGAATCCTATGATTTTTTTTTCAAAGTCAATTACCATTCACGATGATAGCATTGAAAATTAGACTGATATTTGAAAATCCCCTGGTCCTGATATTTTTACTAACCCTTCTAAGAAAGGCCCTAAGTCCTAGCTAAGGCCTCCTGTGCAATCTGCTGTCCACTGTCTATGCTGCAGTTGTCTGTGCTTTACTGGACTTGGGATTCTCTTCATTCCCAGACATTTCTCTTCCATGTCCGGACTCTCAACATAATCTAATAAAACAATCTAGCCATCTTTGTCAGCAGCTGAAGATTTGCTTAGCAAAACTTGACCTTCATACTGTTTCCCTGTCCCTACCCTCTCAGCTCTACTAAAGGCTGCCTACCTAAGATATTTTATTTATGAAGCTTGTATGTACAAGGTACAGCCAACTGTGATGGAACAGTCACAAAAGAAAGGTAACCTCTTCTTGAAAATTTGCTTAGATCTTTTAGCTTTAGCAAAACCCTTCACCATCTGTCATTTCCTTCTACTGGTCACTTATCAATAAATCCATTCCCACATTGGTTTCTTTTTTGTATGTGTGCATGTGTGTGTGTGTGTGTGTGTGTGTGTGTGTGTGTTGTGTGGGGTGATGTGTCCAAGTACGAAGCCTATCATCAGTATTTGTCTACTGAAAAAAAAGAAAATAAAAAGAACAGAACTCGACAATAAGTGAAGCACAAATTGTGTGAAAGTGAATCATGGAGAAAACCCCTCTGAGTGCTCAGAATAACACCCTTGCCCTACAGAATGGATTTCGTTTACATTTCCTATCAAGTTGCTGAAATGTCGAAATAGTTCAGGAATTCTTGAGAATTTCATGGCTAAGAAAGAGAACTCCCCCTGAAAAAACAATTTTGAGAGAAACTGCTCCAGAGGAGGGACCAAGAAAGCTACACTATAGAAATTCTACTCTTAGGTCCAGGGCAATTTTTCTATCAAGTCCGAGGAAAATTTCTTATGTCTGATTCCTTTACCAGATACCTGTTTTGCTAGAAAAGGGGGGAAAATAATTTTTGCTTCATACACATACACATACACACACACACTATACACATATTATTAACAAGATACATATATATGTTCTTTATATATATATATATATATATATATATATTTATTTATTATATTTATTTTTTTTTTTTGGTCTTTTTGAGACAGGGCTCCCTATAGCCCCAGCTGTCCTGGAACTCACTCTGTAGACCAGGCTGGCCTTGAACTCACAAAGATCCTCCTGCCTCTGCCTCCTGAGTTCTACGATTAAAGGCATGTGCCTTTACTATATTTTTAAGCTCTAATGAATTCCAAACATTTACTGATTCTTGGGAGCTGAACCACAAGCCAGGAGGGGACTCTCTTTTCACCTTTTCTCTCTAGGACTGCCTTTCAAATGGTAAATTGATGGCTTCTGAATTGTGAGCTTTTGAAACCCCAAGCTCCTGGCTACCTTTACCTACCTGAAGTTTTGCCACATGGCTTGACAAGCTTCACTGGTTGAGTAATTCATTTGCTACCTGTATTTTCTCGCTCCCTCCTTCTTCCTTTTCTTCCTCCCTTCCCTCTTTCCCCTCTTCCTCTTTCTCCTCTTCCTTTTTTGTATTTTTGCATGGTAAATATCTCCCCATAGAAATGATTTCCTGAATTCAGACAAAAATTTTGGTATTACACACCAACACTTCCATTTCCCACCCAACAGCAACTGTCAAAACCTGTCCCTATGGGCTGTGGATGTATGTAGCCAAAGGCTTGGTTTCAATCTCTAGTACCCAATAAGCCAGAATGGTGGCCCATACCTGTAATCACAGTATTTGAGAGGCGGCAACAAGGGATCCAGAGATCAAGGTGGTCATCCTGTGTTACATACCGACTTTCCAGCCAGTCTTGGATACATGAGCCACTGTCTCAAAACACACACAAACAACAACAGCAAACAAAAATATCATTGACCAAATACTTAAAGGGTTAAGATGTCAGAAAGAGCTGGGCGTGGTAGTGCACGCCTTTAAACCTAGCACTTGGGAGGTAGAGGCAGGCGGGTCTTTGTGAGTTCAAGGCCAGCCTGGTCTACAGAGTGAGTTCCAGGACAGCTGGGGCTACAGGGAGACCCTGTCTCGAAAAGACAAAAAAAAAAAAAAATGATATCAGAATGTTCAACTCTCAGCAGAGAATAAAAAAAAAAAGTCAGAATGCTGCTAAATTGAGATTCTTGCTTTAACCTGTCTCTTCTTTTTGAGACTTCAGGACAAGGGTCTGGGAGGAGTCTCCCCTACTAAAATTGTGGAGGTGACCAATCAAAAAACGTCACCAGCTGGCACTATACTCAATGATAGAGCATTAGCTGTATAGCATACAAAAAGCCTTGGGTTCAATCCCCGACATTATAAAACAATAATAAAAACAAAAATGGGGTTTTGCTGGGCACCATAGCATACACCAGCAATTCCAGGACTCAGGCAGTTGGATCACCAGTTTGAGGACCACCTGTACTGTGTGGTGAAACCTGTCTCAAAAAACAAACAAACAAAAAAAGGCAAGAGAGATGGTTCAGTGGTTAAGAGCAACTGGCTGCTCTTGTAAAGGTCCTGGGTTTGAATCCCTGAACCCACATGGTACCTAACCACTCCAGTTTCAGGGATCCAACACCCTCCTCTGGTTTCTGCAAGCACTGCATGCATGTGGTGGACTTACATACTTGCAGACAAAATACTCAAACACATAAAATACAAATAATATTAAATAAATCTTTTTAACAAAAAAAGGAACATTATATGGAAACTTTGTCCTCTGAAAAAGAACAACAACATTGCTAGGAAAAAAAATTCAAGCTTTCAAGTTCAGATAACTTGAGAGGCTGAGTGGAGGGTGACTTGAGCCCAGAAGTGGGAGACCAACCCGGGTCACATAGTGAGAGCCTGTTGCTAAATAAGTCAATAAGTAACCAGGACAGAGAGAAGGGAGGGCCCCCAAAAGTTGTGTTTCAAACTATTATTGAATCAGCCTTTACAAATCCCAGGAACAGTCACAACAAAAATGCCAAGGGCTGAAAGACAGCTGGTTACAAAACATGATGAATAGATCCTGGAGCAGAGAGCTGCAGATAAGGTTAGGAGCGGAAACACACCGCAGCCAACAGCGGTCCAGTTTGTGGTTTCCCCGTTTGTCTGAGCTGATTAACAAAGAACCACAGATAGCCTCTGATCCTTGGCAACATTAATTCCCCTCCTTGAAGACAAATGGACAACTGGTGTAAAGGAAGATTTTTGTCATGGAAGCCACTCAGTAGATGACAAATGTAAACAGCTGCTGCATTCATGCATCTGGGTGAGAGCACATATTTGTGCCCTCTAACTTTAGATCACTGGGTCTTCAAGATGACAGTAAAGAGGGACAGAGGAAATTTCATGGTCTGGAGGAAACTTCCCTCATTGACTTATAATGGGAAAACAAATCACCCAAAGTTCTAGAGCGCAAGGAAAGAACATTTGTATTTGTTTGGAAGCCCCAAGAAAGAGCATGTTATTACAAAATTATTTACTAATGGGATAAGAAGGAAATTGTATGGACAAGGGATGTAGCTCAGTGGCAGAGCCCTTATCTAGCAAGTGCAAGGCCCTGAGTCCCTTCCCCAGCTAGGGGAGGGGGATGGTGGGAAGAGTTTAGAAAGTGTGTGTTTATGTCATAATAGAATGCAAGAGGCATATTAACAATGTTAATTGTTATTAATTAACAATGACCCCCAAAATTAAGAAACTAAGGAAATGCCAAATGTGGCAGTGTATACCATTAATTCCAGTTCTCAGGAGATGAAGGCAGGGGGAACAGGAGTTCAAGGTCAACCTAGGCTATGTGAGATCCTTACTCAATTTAATTAAAATAACTGAATGAGACCAGTTTATTCTATTGAGAAGTGGAGCCTAGTGAAAGGAAGTTCGATCATTAGTGTCCCCTGGAAGGGGTTATTGCAAGCCTGACCCCTTCATTACTTTCTCTTTGCTTCCCAGATACCAAGAGGTAAACAGGCCTCCTGTCCCAGCCTCAAAGCAACAGGGCTAAGTGATGATGGACTGAAACCTTTTGAACTGTGATTCAAAGTCAACTATTCTTCCTATTTTAAAGTATTTTGTCAGTTATGTAAAACTAAAACATACAGTGTGTGTGTGTGTGTGTGTGTGTGTCTGTGTCTGTGTGTATGTGTACTTCTACGTATGTGTATGGAGGCCAAAGGCCAGAGATAGACATTGGGTCTTCTCTAGTTTCTCTTTACCTTATTGTAATTTTTTTTATTCTTTGAAAATTTCGGGGCTGGAGAGATGGCCTAGCGGTTAAGAGCACCGACCGCTCTTTCAGAGGACCCGGGTTCGATCCCCAGCACCCACATGGCAGCCGAGAGTCGTCTGAAACTCCAATTCCAGGAGAACTCCAGCTCCAGGGGAATCCGAGACCCTCTTCTGACCTCCGCGGCATTGCACGGAACGGATTTTGTGCACCGACACCTGCCTGCATACAGTACATTGATACACATAACAGGAAATATAATTTTAAAAAAAAAAAAAAGTTTAAAAAAGAAAAATCTTCATACATTTATACAGTGTATTTTGAGCATATCCATGCATTACCTTCTTTCAACTCCCCTTAGTGTCCCCTCGTCCATCTCCTTCCCAGTTTTTATCCTCCTTTTGTTGTTTATTAATAACTCCAAGTTTGGCCGGGCGTGGTGGCGCACGCCTTTAATTCCTAGCACTTTGGGAGGCAGAGGCCAGCGCGGATCTTTGTGAGTTCAAGGCCCAGCTGGTCTACAGAGTGATTTCCAGGACAATGCTGGGGCTACAGGGAGACTCTGTCTCAAAAAGACAAAAAAAAAAAAAATAACTCCAAGTTCAATTAAGTGTTGCCCACATGTACACGGATGTGGGGCAGTCTGGGGGGGGGAGCAGAGGCAACCTACCAGGGGTCATATCCCCAAAGGAAAATGGCTCTCCCTCCCTATGACTGGCTTGATCTTTCAAAGATCCTGTGTAGGTTGACTACAGCTCCTGGGAGCCATTGTGTTCAACAACCATGTCATATCCAGAAGTCGGGATTTCATAGCCCTCCTCCCCCCCGTCACCAGTTCTTACATTCTTTCTGCAACGTTCCCTGATCCTTGGATACAGGGAGGTTGATACAGATGATTCATCCACAGCTGAACACTCACATTTACTTATACTCTGCCCTTTGACCAACTGCGGGTCTGCATTAACCACTACTGACTGAAAACCAAACTCCTCTGAACAAAGTTGAAAGCGACCCAAATCTGGAAGCACAGGGAGCTGAGATCGTGGAGGCACTAAGTGTCCTATTCCACCTTTACTTTCAGACAGGGTCTCTCACTGAACCTTGCTCACTAGTAAGCCTCAAGAATCCTGGGGCTGGAGAGATGGCCTAGCGGTTAAGAGCGCCGACCGCTCTTACAGAGGACCCGGGTTCGATCCCCAGCACCCACATGGCGGCCGAGAACCGTCTGAAACTCCAATTCCAGGAGAACTCCAGTTCCAGGGGAGTCCGACGCCCTCTTCTGACCTCCGCGGCATTGCACGACACGGGTGCACAAACTTGCATGCAGACAGCACATTCATACACATACAGAAATAAATATTAAAAAAAAAAATCCTGTTACCTCTCCAGTGTATTAAACTCAGCAGCAAGCACTTTACCAACTGAGTCACCTCTCCAGCCCCTAAAATACCCCCTTAAAAAAAAATCACCAAGCACCATTATAATCTTTAATTGGTGAGAACTGACTAGAGCTCATAGTCAACTTGGCTTTTTTTTTTTAAATCAATATATAGAAAAATCCAATTTTTGGCCAAAATTTCATTCAACATAGGGCTAGAACCTGAGATATAAGATAAAGTCCATAGGTATGGAATGAATAAAACATTTAGAAAAACAAGTCCAAAGTAGTAGATGAAAGAATGGAAATGGTATGGTATCAAGTAAACAGGAAAGCAATAGTAAACAGAGATGGCAGCAATTCATAACTGAGGAAATACCCCTTTCCTAAGGTTGTTCTAGAGGCCAATGAATAGTTGCCTTTTATCAAGATGTTTCCTTCTTTTGTGTGTGTGTGTGTGTGTGTGTATATGTGTGTGTATGTCTGTCTGTCTGTCTCTGTGGGGGGGGAGGGAGAGAGGGACAGAGACAGAACTGGAGACAGACTCATTACATACCCCAAACTGGCCCAGAGGAACTATGTAGACCTGGTCTTTAATTCATAGAGATTCATCTGCCTCTGCCTCCTGAGTGCAGAGATTAAAGGCATGTATCACCACACCCCATTATTTCTTTACTTTTTTTCCTTTTTATTTCCCTTTTCCCTTTTTTAAAAATGCAGGATCTCATGGGTATGATCTTGAACTTATCCTTCCTCTACCTCAAGTGCTAATAATACAGGTATACAACCAGTGTTATGTGGTACTGGGGATCAGATTCGGAGCATCTGGCACCCATGCTAAACAAGCATTCTACCAACTAAGCCTCTCCTCAGCCCAGGAGCTTTTCATTTTATGATCCTACCTCTATCCCACCATGCTATCCATTCACATGGCAGATTAGGGACTCAACAGAGAGCCCGGTAGGAAGGATTTATGGACCAGGCCTCAAAGTAGAGGACATCACTCTGGACATGTCCCATTAGCTGCCTGTTAGTCCACTCTTAGCTCTATAAGCCTGGGCAGTGAGTCCAGCTGTGGCAGTAGGAGAAAATGTGTTTAGTGAAGAGCTAACCTGCTTCTGCCACTAATTCCTGGTTATTCAGGGATGGATAATCAGAACCTGTAACTGGTGTAGTTGGCTTCTTACTTTCTCCATCGCTGTAGTAGTCTGATGGAAGTGGTGATTAGTATGTACAGTTTAGTAACCTAAAATATGCACTTCTGAATGGCAAGCCAAAATTGGCCCACTTGTGACTGCAAAGCCCTGTGCACTATGCTTCACTCAACAATGTTGAAGTGAGATTACAGCCTGACTGAATTGCAGCCATGACTCCCACACCATCAATAGTCTACTCTTGAGAACTTTTAACAATTGGAATGATAAATTTATGTAAATTTACTTGAACTCTATCTCATTCTTATGTGTGACACAACCCTGAAGGGATCATTATAGTGTTCTGGATAGGAAAGGAGAAATACTTAACACCATCACTATGTCCCTTTATGAGAGATGAAAGATAATGCGTTAGACTAACACATATGTGCATCTCCAGCTTTCAACCTCCCGCTATTAAAATTTTTTTTATGTTTATGAATGTGTTGCCTATATAATACAATGCCTGCAGAGGCCAGAAGATGGTGTCAGATCTCTTGGAACTGGAGTCACTGACAGTTGATGTAAGCCATGTGGGTGCTGGGAACTGAAACTGGGTCCTCTGGAAAAACAGCCAGTGACCTTAACCACTGAACCATCTCTCCAGCTTCAACCCTCCACTATTTAAAAGAAATTTTAAGGAGTTTCATTTTATTTACTCTCTCTGTGGGACAGCAATCCTGCACTCAGACAAATCTTGAGCCTGTGCAGGCTACCAATCTGCTTAGCACACTAGATAGAGCAAAGGATGCAGGGCACGCTGTTTTCAGCTAGCATGCCCTCAGAAGTCAGGAGTCAACTTGTCAGCACACCCCCTCTTCTAAATATGCCCAACAAGCTGGGATGCTGAGTGATGGTGTGGAGGCCTAAGATTGGCCACTGGGAGGTGATGTCATGCAATGTAGTGGCTGCCTGCCCCAAACCTACATAACCTGCCCGTTACATAGAATAAACCAGTTTTCATGGATTTGCACCACCTGATATGGTCCCTGGGCTGTCACTTCGCGTATTGGGCTATCAACCCAACAGCTGGCTCTTCAGCTTGTTTGGTCACGGGAGCCAGCAGCCCCACAGCTGGTGTTTGGCCGTGGCACTATCAGTCCCACGCCTGTGTGGGTCATCTGCTCCACCATGTGGTTGTCCTCTTTAGCCTGTCCAACCACAGGGTCAACAGACCCATACTAGTCCTTTAACATTGGCAACATCTACCACCTACATCCATTTCCAGAATATAATTCAGCACTCCATAGAATGATGCTAAGATACACATGTTTATGTGTCTAGATTCAAGAGCTACTCAGCCCTAGATAATGCTTTTATTACCAATATATTTATTGCCCTGGATTTTAAGGCACAGAGAGGTCAACCAACTTGATAAGAGCTAGGCAGAGGGAAAAAAAAAAAAAATCCAGACTGCTGGTGAAAGTCTCCAATAATACCCTGAGTTCAAGTCCATATTTTGTTTTTTGTCATATGCTATTACATGTACATTTTATTCTTTGAGAATCTCATACTGGAGCGCTTGCATTATTTCCACTGACCAGTGCTTATTCTTCTGTATACCTTTCACTTGGCCCTTTCATGGCAGACCTTATTCTCCCTTCCTGGGAACTTTATTAGATGTTTATTAAGTGATCATGCTAGCTTGAGTTTGTAAAAGTCAACAGTACCTATTGTTTTACTTAATAAAAAACCCCTTCCTGGTTAAAGCATGAGGCAAATGCTTACATTTGCTACTTCTCAAAGCAAATACATAATTTATGCAATCTCTCAATTTCCTTTAACAGGTATATACTCTAGAGACCGATATTAAAGATATTAAAGTAACAGCAATTTGCATTTTACAGAAAAATTTGACCCAGTATCTTCTGTTAAATTTGATGCCCACTACAAAACTGGAAACTTAGTCGGGCGTGGTGGCACACGCCTTTAACCCTAGCACTTGGGAGGCAGAGGCAGGCGGATCTTTGTGAGTTCAAGGCCAGCCTGGTCTACAGAGTGAGTTCCATGCCCGACAAGGCTGGGGCTACAGGGATGCCCCTGTCTCAAAAAGACAAAAAAAAAAAAAAAAAAAAAAAAACTGGAAACTTTTAGATTTTGAAATATTGGTCATTTTAAGTGAGTCAAATAATTTATGAGAGTCAAGGCAAGTTGACTTCAGTATCTCATAAATAAAACTTTGATCAGTTTCTCTTTAACCTAGTAAGAATCTGTTGATATGCACATTGAGGGAAATAAACACTGAACTAAACTGGTCACAAGTAACTTTTGTTCTATACTATGTAATTAGCTGTCATTTCAGGCAAAAAGTAATTTGTAGAACAAGTTTGTGGTCTAGACATTGTATCCAATATATAGAAGGGTTAGGGAAGAATGAATAGCGTGTGCCTGCTACTGAGAAATGGAAATCTTCCAGAGAGCTTAGGACTGAATTCCTGAGGTTGTTTTCAGTAGTGCTTATTGCAGGCCCCTACCAGGGGCTCAGTAAAGGTATGCTAGAAAAATCATGGTGTTTACACAAGAGTTGAGTTCTCTAACTATAAACCTGATTTCTGCAAATGGTTTTACAGGTGATCAAGCATTGGTCTTAGCTCGGAAAAGCACGTTTAAAGGTCGAAAGGTAAAGATACTTCATATAGTAAATATATTTCCTTGAACTTCCTTTCTTCTACTGGGTGGAGACCTTGCGGGTTCAGGCACCTGCAATGTCCGCCCATAGATACTTCATATAGTAAATATATTTCCTTGAACTTCCTTTCTTCTACTGGGTGGAGACCTTGCGGGTTCAGGCACCTGCAATGTCCGCCCATTTCCTTCCCCCTCTTCCGTGCTCAGGTCCCCATCCTCCTCCTGCCTGTGGCCCTCTCTGTCAACTGAGGCCCTGCGCTACACTACTCTTCCAAACCTTGCTTCCAGGACACAAAAAGGTCATGCTTTTTACGTAGTTAACGGCTGCAGTTGTTTTCAAAAGAAAGCTCTACTGGGGTCCAAGTCTAGCCCAGGAAGAACGGCCCAGTGTCTTCAAGCCGGTTTCTCGGCCTCAGCTTGGGTTTACACCATCACGTCCAACCGTCTACTCCTTTCCCCTGGGGACAGACTTCTAACAGCGGCCGCGTCTCCTTCCTGGCCCAACTCGTACCCATCGCGGCGCCCACCCATTGTCCCCTCGGGGGCAGTCGCTCGGCGCAGATCCCGACTCCCCATTGGAAAAGCTGGGCGTCACTCAACCGCGGTCAGGGGGCCGGACGCCTCGCTCTTCTCCGAGCCTTAAAAGGTCTAAAGGCCGCTTTCCCAGGCCAGCAGGTAAAGCCGGACAGCGGAAGGGAGTGGCCGCACTGCCAGGTCGCCACGCCAGGGGACCAGAGCCCAGGACCAGCGGAGACCGGGATGCACCCCTGCCCTCCTCTTTCAGGCCTGAACACAATGCCCGGGCCGCAGAGCCGCCACCACCCGGCCCCGGGGCAGCTCGGGGACAGTTAGCACCGTGGAAGGCGGGGAAGGCGGGGCAGCCTGGGGGCGAGAAGGAGGTGGGGAGAAGTGAAAGGTCCCGGATGTGGCTGGACCCGACCTCCCTCCAGGAGGGAGTGTTGTTGCGCCTGCGCAGAAGGTCGGCCGCCAGCGGAGGTGGGGGTGGGGAAAGGCTTCCTTTCCTCAAGCGGAGGGGAAGAGTAAGCCCCGGAGGTAGCCGAGGAGAGGGTGTGGGCGGCCCTGGGTGGTGGCGGGGAGAATCAGGAACCTTCTTGCCCGTGCGAAGCGGAGCGCGCTGGGGTGGTGCGGGCGGGCCGGGCGAGCCGGGCGCGCGCGCTAGGGAGCGGCAGTTGCGCTGGGCGCCGAGAGCTGTGGGCACCAATCAACGGTTGCCATAGCAGCGTTTGACGTCATCGTGCGTGTGGTGCCCCTGCTGCCGGGGCTGGTGATTGGAGGAAACCCCGTGTCTGCGGAGCTGCTGTAGCCTGTGAGCAGCGAGATCCAGGGACACAGTCTCAGCCTCGCTGCTGCCGCCGCCCAGAGACTGCTGAGCCCCGGTCCGTCCGCCGCCGACACCCATTCGGGACACAGGTAAGGAGCCGGGCGGCGCCGCGGCCATCCCGCTGGGTGCTGCCCCTCGCCGGGCCCCTCGTTCTCCGCAGCCGTTCGTCCTGTGTGGCGGTGCGGGGCCGAGGCGGGGTCTCTTCTGGTGGACCCGGGCGGCGGCTCCCCTTCCGCTGGGCTCCCGCCGCCACCTCCGGCTACTTGCTTCCGGCCCGACTCCTCGGCCCGCGTCCGTACTCGTTACCTGGTCCCGGTCCCTCGGGGTAGGGATGTCGATGGAGGGTGGTGGAGGAGGCGCCCACGCGCGACGTCTCTGGGGAGGGCTCCCGAGGGCGGACGGGACCCGGCCAGGCGCCACCGGCCGCCACCCGCCCCCGGCGTCGCCCTGGGGGGCCGATCGTGACTCGGCGGTGGCGCAGGTGAGGCCGCCCCCACCCGCGGATCCCCGCCGCCCCTCCCCCCGCCGCTGCGGCGCGGGCAGCGCCCTCCCCCACCCGGGAGCCCCGGCCCGGTTCGGGTGAGGCTTCGGGGTGGGGCGCGTCCGGGGACCCAGCGCTGGGCTTCCTGGGTTCCGCAGTGTGAGGAACGAATTGAAGGGCCGCGGGGGTGGGGAGGGGGGACGTTGGGGGCCCAGTGGCGCCGAGCCGGGGACCCGGGAGCCTGACCCCAGCGTCCCGGCGGGGCTGGGGACGCACATCCTGCGTGTGCGCCGCCGGGGAGCGGGAGCCTCGCCGTAGGGCTGGGTGGGGCCGCTCCCCGCCCCCGCCGCAGCTGTCGGGACCTCCGGGTGGACTCCGGTGACCCGCTGAGGGACAGCGGGGTGTGTCCGCCGCGGGCACGGCCGCCGTTCCCCTTGTGCGGGAGGCGCGGGCGGGCGTCGTGGTCCCCGGGGCGGACGTTCGGTTCCCCCCCCAGCACACAGCCAACTGGGGCGGGTGCGCAGGCTGCTCCTCCCTCGGCTAGGGTTGGAGGGGGGGAATTCACTCGGAGTAGGTTGGGCTCCTTGACACGGTTCCGCCATGACAAAGAGACCGAGAGTCGGGGACTCGAGCCTAGGCTGCAGCCTGGGCGGAGCCAAGGAGGGGAGGTGGTGGCTGCTGGCGCGGACCGAAGGACTTGCACTTTAAAGTCACCGGCCGCGCGCTTTCGCTTCGCCCTCTGCGAAGGCCCTAGGCTGTGAAGGGTTAAATGGGTGCGGCGACTCTTTCCGCAGTGTGGAGGCGAAGCCTTGGAGCGCGACTTTTTCTGGGAGAAACCTAATCCACTTCCCTTTGCAGCAGGGGCGTTGAGTATAGGGCTTGAATCATTTTTCATTAGAAGCAACGTTAACCAGAGACCTTGTCAGATGATGAATTTCTAGACCTGGAGGCAAAAATTCGATCACAAATTTCACCTCATTTAAAACCTGTACGTCATTCAAGCTAGCTCCATTACTTCCTTCAAACAGTTGTGGACACTTCTCATTTGACTACCAAAAAGTGGGACTTTCTGGAAAGGTAGAAAGTGTGATAATGCCCAGGGTGGATGGTGGTGGCTTTTGTGCCCACCTTTTAAAAAAGTGCAGTGCATTTCAGGTTGAGGTAGCTTTTCTTAAGTAATTGTATTGTATGATTTAATGTCTTATTCTTAACACCTTCCAAAGGGCCTTCTTTCAAGAAAAATGAGCAGAAGTAAATTGCAGTCTAGGGAACTTTAAAACAAGGGAAAGAAAATTAAGTGGGAAGAAGGGAGAAAGGACAGCTTGAGTGTAACAAATTGAGACTACTGGAAATAATGTAGCAGTTCTTCATTTAAACTGGAATGACTAGAATAGGAACACTTGAGTGCTTCCACTAGTAGGAGTTGAAGTCCAAGAGTTATGAATGCTTCCTCAGCAAGTGGGAATAAACCCCTTATAGATACATGTGGTCTTGAAGTTAGATACTGATCCCTGGTCCTTTTATATTCAAGATACCTGAGAAGCACTTTAGTTATTTCCCCAGAAAATTGTCATGCTATAATCAGCTAGCAGATGTTAGGAGTGTATGGTTTGGGCTGGAGAAAACAAGTAAAATTTACTCCTGTAAGAGAGTAAGTATGACAGAGGTTAAAAGATGTGGATTGCATCAAACTGCCATGCCTCAAGATTATGGAAGTTTGATAGAAACTCAAAATGCTCTTCATAGGTATGAGGGTTTGGGGTTGCTTTTTTTTTGGTGTGTGTGTGTGTTGCAAACCGAGGAAAGCTGGTTAATTTTGGGTCACTTAGTGACAATGGGATCAAGTTGACATTATTAAGATAGAGGTATTTTTTATTTTGCTTTTTATTGAATATGCTGCAAGGTGTACTGGCCTGTAAATCAAGAGGCGGTTTTAGGGTAGTTCATATACCCAGATGTGCTTTGATCTTATGTAAAATTCTATTCTTAACAGATGAGGTAATGCAGTTTTAGTTTTGCTAGCCTGATACTAATGTGCAGAGTATGTCTGTTTCCTGTTCTGATCATGGAGGGGGGCTCAGATTCAATACCTCAAGGTATTTTGTTATAACTAGGTTTACATATTAATGTACTTTATTTACTACAAATATAGTTGTGTATTTTAGTGGGAAAGATTTTCTAAATATCTTTTTTCCCCCTGCAGAATATCCAGTCATGGATAAAAACGAGCTGGTGCAGAAGGCCAAACTGGCCGAGCAGGCTGAGCGATACGATGACATGGCAGCCTGCATGAAATCTGTAACTGAGCAAGGAGCAGAGTTATCTAATGAGGAGAGGAATCTTCTTTCCGTTGCTTATAAAAATGTTGTAGGAGCCCGTAGGTCATCTTGGAGGGTCGTCTCAAGTATTGAGCAAAAGACGGAAGGTGCTGAAAAAAAGCAGCAGATGGCTCGAGAATACAGAGAGAAAATTGAGACTGAGCTAAGAGATATCTGCAATGATGTACTGGTAAGAATCATTCAATTCAACTTCATGACATATACACAGATTTTTTCCTTTACCTTTTAAAACTCAACTGCTCTAAATTAGAAGTCAAGGGGAGATGGGTGTCATTTAAATTATAGATAATCTCTATAAAATAAATACAATGTCAACAGTTTGGTTTGAAAAACCGTACATAATACCATTTAGTAACGTTTAGTGTGTCTATAGTATTAGACCTGATTGTCATAAATGTATATATGTGAATGCAGGAAGTTTACCTGTTTTATGTAGACAGTGTTTCTTTCTTTACGTGTTACAAGTCATCTTTTTTAAAAGTTTTGGGGTGTTCTTTTTTGTGTGTGTGTGAGAGGCAGGGTCTTGTGTATTCCTGGCTGGCCTTGAACACAGAAGATCCTCCTGCCTCTGCCTCCCAGAGGCATGTGGCACCATGCCTGGTTAACTTTTGAACATTGACAACCATGGTGAAAGGTGGTTATAAATTAATTCAAACTTGATTTTCCAGGTTCTAGAAGTATTTTAAGTATTTGGTACCTACTCTGTTAAAATAGTGTTCTTCTCTAAGAGCTTAAGAGAATTAAATATTATATTTGGGTTAATACCAGTTTTCTGGTCTAGAAATTTTTGAGGATAATCTTGTAGAAGACTTAACTGATTACCAAAGGTACTTTCCCTTTTTAACTAACCAGGAGTTTTTGGAATAATAATATGGTTTCCCTAAGTGATTACTCTTGTATTGGATGACTTCACATTACACTTTGGGTCTCAGTATGGCAGAACTCTGGCACACTGAAACGGGAAGCATTTTCATTTATCCAAACCTGGGACTCTGCAGATCCAGATATAGACATACCCTATGATCATAGTTCATGGAAAAAGTAACATTTCTGATGTGGTGTGGGTTTGGATTTTTAAAAAGTTGTGATTTTTTTTTTTTTTTAGAAATTTTTTTTTTTTAATGTGTATGAATGTACTATCTGCGTGTAGGTTTGTGCACCCGTGTCGTGCAATGCCGCAGAGGTCAGAAGAGGGTCTCGGATTTCCCTGGAACTGAGTAACAGACGGTTCTCAGCCGCCATGTGGGTGCTGGGGATCATACCCAGGTCCTCTGCAAGAGTAGTCAGCGCTCTTAACCACTAGGCCATCTCTCCAGCCCCCTTGATTGATTGGTTTTTAAGCCAGGGTCTCAACTTTGTTGCTCAGGCTGACTTGTTATGCATATTATATATCTATCTCAGGCTATCATAAAAACTCAAGTTGATCCTTCAGCCTCAGCCCTCTGAGTGCTGGGATTGCAGTTGTGAGTTACTACACCTTGTAAATGTGGGTCTTTTAACCTTAATCTTTGGTAAAAGCTTTGATTTCCTAAACTTTTTTTTTTTTCCAAAATATAGTGTTTTCAGACTTTCTAAAGATCAGATTTTTAAAAAAAATTTTTTTTTAATCTTTGTATTTGACTGTTGTGCCTACATGTATGTAAGTTCCCCAGTGTCATGCAGTGCCCTTGGAGGACACCCGGAGGAGGACAGGAGGAGGACAAAAGGGTGCCATGTGGGTTCTGGATTTGAACCTGGGTCTTCTGCAAGAACAGCCAGTGCTCTTAACTGCTGAGCCATCTTTCCATCCCCCCAAATCAGTTTTTTTTATTCTAGTTAAAGTGAGCTCACAGTCACAACAAAGTCTTATATGGCCTCTGCCTTGCGTACATTTTTGGTTTTTGTTTTCTTGTTAACTTAATTTTTTTTTTTTTTTTTTTTTTTTTTTTTTTTTTTTTTTNAGGGTTTCCCTGTAGCCCCAGCTGGCCTGGAACTTGCTCTGTAGACCAGGCTGGCCTTGAACTCACAAAGATCCACCTGCCTCTGCCTCCCAAATGCTAGGATTAAAGGCGTGCACCATCACGCCCGGCTAATTTAATAATTTTTATACTGCTCTTTTTCTGTGGTTGAAAAAAAAACGCTTATATCCAAGTGCTTTTTTTTTAATGAGCTTATTTGCGACTCCAGGTAGGTAATTTGCATGCTTTCCACAGGCAGAGACTATCAAAATTATTATATTCTTTTGAGGGTTTTCTTAGGAAAGGATTAACAGTTTTAACTCTGCCTCCCCTTGATTTCCTTATCAAGGAAAAGAAATGTGGCAAAGGACAGTAGATGAGAGTGAGCTGTAACAGCCTCTTGCAAGGTTATGAAGGGAACTTGCCTACTGCCTATGTTTGCCTCTGGAGAGTAGCACTATAGTTTTTGAACAGAGCTTGGTGGGGAGGGGGAGGCTTTCCCCTCTACCTCGAAAAGGGCTTAGTGAGTTTTTTTGTTGTTGTTGTTGTTTATTAATTTTATTATTTCTGTATGTGTATGAATGTACTATCTGCATGCAGGTTTGTGCACCCGTGTCGTGCAATGCCGCGGAGGTCAGAAGAGGGTGTTGGATTCCCCTGGAACTGGAGTTCTCCTGGAATTGGAGTTTCAGGCGGTTCTCTGCCGCCATGTGGGTGCTGGGGATCGAACCCGGGACCTCTGCAAGAGCAGTCGGCGCTCTTAACCGCTAGGCCATCTCTCCAGCCCGGGCTTACTGAGTTTTAAACAAGCTTGCCATCTAGTCTGGTCCTTTCAACAGTACAGCTCAGTGTTCTTTTTGTGGTTCATAACATACTATAGATGCTTGAGTATTTGTTAAAGAAAATACTTTTGGGGGCTGGAGAGATGGCCTAGCGGTTAAGAGCGCTGACTGCTCTTGCAGAGGACCTGGGTTCGATCCCCAGCACCCACACGGCGGCTGAAAACTGTCTTTAACTCCAGTTCCAGGGGAATCTGACACCCTCTTCTGACCTCCGCAGCATTGTACGACACAGGTGCACAAACCTACATGCAGACAGTACATTCGTACACATACGAAATTAAATAAAAATTAAAAACAAAAAAAAAGAAAATACTTTTTTGGAAAGGAAGATTCTAGAATTAGGTCAACAACACTGTTAATGTTCTAAAGCTTTCTTTTTTTTTCTTTTTTTTTTTTGCTTTCTTCAACTTGAGAAAATCAGGTATTTAAATATCTCGATATTTATGATTAGCAGTTATTTTTCCATAGAATTCCTTTCCCCCAAAGTATATCATGTGCTTCATAATTAGTAACAGTGTACTTTTTTTTTAATATGAGAAAAATGAACAGCGAGTAATCTTGCAGAATAATGTTACTGGCTGGTAGCATCAGTGGTGAGTCCAATTTCATATTAATCACCTGTATCATATTAGCATGAGGACCCTGCCTCCCCGCCCCAAAAGTATAATTGTTGGAGTTCATGGTTTTTCTGATGAGCTCTTAGCAACCCATTCTGGCTATTTACATTTGCCACATGTTTGTTGTGTACCATTTAGAAAACAGACTGATTACCAGATAGGATTTATTGAACATTTTTGTAGAAATGGTCACTAGTGTACTCTTTACAACATGGCTTTTTTTGTTTGTTTGTTTGTTTGTTGTTTGGTCTTTTCGAGACAGGGTCTCCCTGTAGCTCCAGCTGACCTGGAACTCACTCTGTAGACCAGGCTGGCCTTGAACTCACAAAGGTCTGCCTGCCTCTACCTCCTGAGTGCTGGGATTAGGCATGCACCACCACACCCAGCTAACATGGCTTTTTCATGTAAAAGGACCTAAAATTTGAAATCACTGATGTATGATGTATGTGAGCTGATGTAATCTGCCTTTCTTGCAAGATACTTAGACCAAACTCTTGGTGAATGGAGGGACCCAGCACTAGTGATACCAAATAATTCTCCATAAACCCAAAATATAGCCAAAAGTTTTTTGTTTTGTTTTTTTTTCTTATAAGTCATAATGAAATTAAAATCAAGATAAACTGATACATTAGAAAACCTAATTGGGTTCTATTTTGAAAGCAGTAACAAGCCAAACTGTTACAGTACAGAGCTTCCTTAGAATCTGTAGTGGATGGGATTTAAATGATCCAAGGTCTGTGTGCACTTGTGTATAGGTGGTTGTGTTTGTCTGCTACAAAGGATCCATGCCAGCCATCAGGTTTTCAGGGGTTTAAAATTTTGCAAGCCAAGGTGTAGGGCAGTGACTTCCTTTCTTAGGAGGCCTGGGAGAGGAAGCACTAAAACATGTCTAACATTTATAGCGGTTAGCAGCCTTAATTGAGTAATAATGTAATCACAGTTCAGTTAAATGAGTTGCATTTATACTGCTGTACATTTTATTTGCCCAGAACAATTTTAAGGTGGAGCTGTTGGGAACTGGCTGACTTCTCTCTCTTCCTCTCTTCTTCTCTTTCTCTTTCTCTTTCTCTTTCTCTTTCTCTTTCTCTTTCTCTTTCTCTTTCTCTTTCTCTTTCTCTTTCTCTTTCTCTCCCCTTGGGCCCACAGAACTCTCATTTAGCAGAATAGGAAGAGAAGACAGGAAAGCAGGCAGTTTTAGAATTCTGAAGCCGGGCGTGGTGGTGCACACCTTTAATCCTAGCACTTGGGAGGCAGAGGCAGGCGGATCTTTGTGTTCAAGGCCAGCCTGGACTACAGAGTGAGTTCCAGGACAGCTGGGGCTACAGGGAAACCCTGTCTCGAAATGACAAAAAAAAAAAAAAACCTTGCAGAACCCAGGAATGGTACTGCATTCCTTTGGGTACCAG
>VZQC01000897.1:459679-485733 GCA_009823505.1 Rhizomys pruinosus | reverse complement strand
TTTTTTTTTTCATTTTTAGCTATAAGTGATAATCCATGAGTACAAGCATCCTTCATGCAAAACCTATCTGCAGGCTGTTGTGCCCAAACACCTACAGCCCCACCATCCAGTGGGGGGTGACAGGTTGTTTGTTCAATCAAGTTGATCAAATGAGTGTCCAGACTACATTGCTGTAGTTTCACCATTCACCCCAATCCCAGCCCTTACATTCTACCACGCCCCCTCTTCCACAGATTGTTCCCTAGGCTTAGAAAAGGGGCACAGGTGGATGAGAGGTAAAACAGTCCACTCTCTCTGGAGCTGTTGACTTGGACTCTGGTCAGTTCTGGCTGTTTCCTTTCATGGGCTGACAGTTTGTCCAGGAATAACTTTTCGATCCCCCAGTAGCCTTTTTAATATTAAGTGATGGCATTCAGTGAGGTAGTTTGGAAGTCTGAGGTATGTGAAATGGATATGATTCAAATAAAGGAAGATATGAGGAAAGGTAGGTGTTTCCTTTTCAGTGTGAAGGAGAGAAATAACTAGTAACTTGATGGAGAGAAACAAGATTGCCTGTTCTTTTCTAGCAAGCAGTACTTGAGATGCAGGGCTTCTTTTAAGAGGTATAGATGACATGGAGGATTTAGAGAGCAGTAAAAATAGTTACATCAGGTCAAGAGGAAAATTACAATTTTTGAAAACCTATTGGAGAAATCTCAAAGCATAAGGAAGAAATGCACATTTCTGAAATAATGGCCCAACTTTTAAATCTGTCCTAGAAATGTTTTTCTCCCCGGCTTACACATTTGCATTAGAGGAGCGGGAAAGGAACCTTCTTAGGGGAGTTGTACTAGCTTACAGTGAGTAATGCTTTGATTTTCTTGTAAGTATTGGCAGTTTATCATTACAGAATCTTATTAACATCTTAGAAGTGGTACAGTAGAAACTTCATAGTTGTTTAACTAGAAAATTCATTATGTGATAATTATTGGCATTTAAACATTTATTTAAAATAAAAACATGTGCCAGGCATGGTGGCGCACACCTTTAATCCCAGCACTTGTGAGGCAGAGGCAGGCGGATCTCTGTAATTTCAAGGCTAGCCTGGTCTACATAGCGAGCTCCAGGCCAGTTGGATCTAAAGGGAGACTTTGTCTCAAAAAGACCAAAAAGAAAACATGGATATATACAATTACTTGTTGTTTAAATGGAGTTAGAGCTTAATGATAGAACATCAGGTCAGAATCTTAGGTATCTGATTTTTTTTTTTACCGCTGATCTTTAGTTTAGTTGTTCATGGCCATCTTGTTGTCATTGTATTTCATTAGGTAACCTCATGTTTAAGTAATGGCCTAAGTGACATAATTTTGGGAGTAAATATTGGGCCCTTGGGGTGGTAAGCATGTGATTACTTTAAAAAAAAACAAGGGACATACCTAGAATGGTTGGAAAACCTAGCCTCAGACCTTTTTTTTTTAATGTGTATGAACGTACTGCCTGCGTGCATGTAGGTTGGTCCACCCGTGTCGTACAATGCTGTGGAGATCAGAAGAGGGTGTCAGATTCCCCTGGAACTGGAGTTAAAGACGGTTCTTAACTGCCATGTGGGTGCTGGGAGTCTAACCCACGTCCTCTGCAAGAGCAGTCGGTGCTCTTAACCGCTGGGCCATCTCTCCAGCCCCAGCCCTCAGACATTTTGCCCAAGTTGTAGACATCAGTGTTTTCCTGGGAATGATGAAGTCAACATAATTATCAGGTGGAATTTGGTAAATCTGACAAATGAAGTTTCTACAGGAGCTGTTTTCTCAGTCATTCTGTAAGAACCTTAGTGTGAAAAAAAAGCCTTTTTGAATTAAAAAACCTTTTCTGGTAATTTACCCAAGAAGTGAGACTAGGAGGAGAAATGGGGATGATTTAGGTCATGAAAAAATCTATTTTTTTTTTTGTTTGTTTGTTTTTGTTTTTTTGTCTTTTGAAGACAGGGTCTCCTCGTAGGAAAAGATCTGCTCTAATGTGAGAGAGAATAGGGCCGAGAATGCTAAAAGTCATGGAACATGCTGTAGAAAGAAAATGACACTAAATTTCGCCTGTGGAAGGAAGGCAGGTCAAAAATGTGCAAATTAACCATGGGAGGGGAAAACCCCAGTGTGGAGCACAAGGGCAGGACTGATGGTTGTTTGGGCTTGTCAAGGAAGAGTCTTCAAACATGACATCTTTCAGCCTAATTAAGAAAAAAAATCATAAGCTGAAGATGCTAAAAGATATATGTGGCATGCATATGTGCATATTCTGAAGTAATGCAGATTGGAAGGAACAAAAAAAAAAAAACTGGGTCAGAGAACTGACTGAAATGGTGAACTTCTGCTCAAAACAGTAAACTTCTGCATCGAAAATTTGAAGAGAGACTGAGAAAAAGATGAAAAACATGTTTGGCAGAAATCATGAGTGCTGGTGGGGTGGCGGGCAAGGAAGGGGGACTGGGTCTAGACTTGAAAATTTTGTATGAAATGCACAAAGCTTCAATAAAAATTGGCTTTGAAAAAAAATGTGCAAATTGCTGTTTTCTAAGGAAAAGTGGAGAGGAGAGTATATCAGCTGCTTTTCTCAGTATAACAATCCCTGACAAGCAAGTTCTGGAAGGGTTTAATTTGGCTATTTGAGTCCATCAAGGTGGCCATACTGTGGAGCAGATGGTCCCATTGTGTGGCGCTCTACCCTCTGTCCTCTCTGTCCTCTCTGACTTGCTCCCTTGCCCCTATGGGATGGTGCTGCTGCCTGCATTCAGGGTTGGGTCCTCCCTGCTCAGTTAAGCATCTTTGAAAACAGGCTCACTGAAATGCCTGGTGGTATGTTGCCTAGGTGTGATTTTAAGTGTTAAAGTTGACAGTCAAGAATCAGAATAGATTGATGTCCTCTGTCAGCTCATTTGTATACTGTTATTTTTTTTTTTTAATATCTATTCGTATTTTTTTTTATTTTTATTTATTTCGGTATGTGTATCAATGTACTGTCTGCATGCAGGTTTGTGCACCTGTGTCGTGCAATGCCGCGGAGGTCAGAAGAGGGTCTCGGATTCCCCTGGAACTGGAGTTCTCCTGGAATTGGAGTTTCAGACGGCTCTCGGCCGCCATGTGGGTGCTGGGGATCGAACCCGGGTCCTCTGTAAGAGCGGTCGGCGCTCTTAACCGCTAGGCCATCTCTCCAGCCCCTGTATACTGTTATTTTTACAGAATTGAGTTTGAGTTCTGGGGCATCTTTATGAAAGACTTAGGATTTTTTTTCCATGAATATAAGCATTCATAAGCTGAAGATGCTAAGGGAGCCAAGTATAGAAAATAGTTTAGTGTAGCCGGGCGTGGTGGTGCATACCTTAATCCTAGCGCTTGGGAGGCAGAGACAGGTGGATCTTTGTGAGTTCAAGGCCAGCCTGGTCTACAGAGTGAGTTCCAGGACAGCTGGGGTTACAGGGAGACCCTGTCTCAAAAAGACCAAAAAAAAAAGAAAGAAAATAGTTTTGTCTTTACAGTAGTACTGAATATGAATATCATAATTTTTTTTATCTTAGAAAAGAAATAATCTTTAGCACATTGATACTGAAATCTGTAGTTTTCAGTGTCAAAATTAAGGTTGTTTGATGTCAACTAAGTTCAGAATAATTCACTGACATTTTAGTAAGCCTGATCCACCCCTCCTCTCCCCTTAGAAAGTTTGGGATCTCTATTGCAATTTCATCCTAGTCCTCACAGCTCTTTCTTTGCTATGAGTTTTATATTGAGGATAGTGTTCAGGTTTATAGAAGACTTGAAACTGCTATCTTTTCAGTATGTTCAAAGCCAGAGTGTATTTTCTCGAAATCATTTATCCTAATTGTCTCACTGCAAACTATTAACTACTGTGTTGTTAAATTATTGTATCCTACCCTTTTAAATTCATGCGATAGTGATCTGCATGATATACTGTAGCAGGCAGTGCTTTGGATTATACTTAAAGAGTGCACATTGCCACATAAGGAAATGATAAATACAGATTTGATTTTATTAAAAAAATTTTTTTTTACAATTGGGTGTGGTGGTGCATGCCTTTAATTTCAAAGGCAGGCAGATTTCTGTGAGATTGAGATGAGCCCAGCCTGATCTACATAGTGAGTTCCAGGTCATCTGGGGCTACAGGGAGAACCTGTCTCAAAAAAAAAATCACTTTAAAATGTATTGTGTGCAAAAAAAATAAAATAAAATAAAATAAAATGTATTGTGTGCTTACATTCATGTCATAGCATGTGTAGGGGTCCAGACTACTTGTGGGTGTTGATTTTCTCCTATCGTATGGGTCCCTAGGATCAAACTCACATCATTAGGCTTGGCCACAAGCACCTTTACTCTGCTGATCATCTTGCTGGCCCTGATCCCATTTTAATGAACAAGAACTAAATTGTAAACTTTATTTTTTTACTGCTGCCAGTGGTCATTCACTTGGACTGGATCCATCTCTCGGCCTTTCTGAACACTTACATACATTTCTTACTGTAAGCTTTCTAAAACTTCATTTTGTCCATTTTCTTCATCTTTGCCCAAATCCCTCATAAAGATGTTTAAAGATGTTCTCTTTATTAGGATAAATAGATGTATTTCTTAACATGGCCATGGTGTTAGAGAAGTATTCAACACATATTAAGCCTATCAATATTTCCCACCAAGGGACCCACATGTATGCAGAGATAGACTGGAGGGAATGGTCAGAAACTGTGTGTGAGGATTAACTACTGAGGATGTGAGTTTTTAAGTAAAACTACTTTTTGAGAAAGATCTGCTTGTTTCTTGAACACCAGTGAACTCTCAGCTTTTTGCTTTTTGAAATAACCACCATCGCCTGAGTTTACAGTGGCATACTTGGACTATATTCAACCCAGAGACTTGGATAAAAGTCTACCTTTAGGTGGTTTGGGTGATCCTGTAGAATTGGCAGTTGAGAATATAATGCTTTAGCATGCTTAGAAGTCTCCAAGCCACCTTGAGCTTCGTGTATTTCCAGAGTCATCGTGGTCTTTGTTAAGTAATGGCCTTTTTTGTTTCCAATTGTCCTTTGATAAAGAGGATTACTGTCAGATTCTATTTAATTATAGCATAAGGATAAAACCTGTAGGGTATTTATGTATTAATTTCATACACTGAGGAATGACAAACTTGGTACACGTTATAAACACTTAACTGCTTTATATTACTGGCTACCTGTTATTTTATAAGCCTTGTGTCATAGAAAAGTAAATATAAAAAGATTCCACTTTTAAATCTTGACAAAGTAGAGGGGAAAGTAACTTGTATACAAATAGAATCTGAGCCAGGCCTTGATGGTGCACTCCTTTAATCCCAGCACTCAGGAGGCAGAGGCAGACAGATCTCTTGAGTTCAAGGCCAGCCTGGTGTACAGAGCTAGCTCCAGGCCAGCTGGGACTAAAGGGAATCCCTGTCTTAAAAAAAGAAAAAAAAAAAAAAAAGGGTATTTAAACTTACAAATAGAATCTGAGTTAGGGGGAGCTGGATGACTTTTTTTTTTTTTTAAGGTGATTAAATGAAATACCACTAGAGACTTTACATAATAAGCTCTTTGTGTGTATGTGTATCTGTGTGGGTTAAAAAAGCACTATTAAAGGTGAGTAGCTCAGGTAGTAAATGGCCTTGCCTAGGATGCATGAAGCCTAGGTTCCATCTTAATTTATAGTATTATATTTTGAGGCAATTTCTCATTCTCTGCTCCAGGCTGGCCACAAACTTGGAGCAGTCCTCTGCCTCAGAGTGAAGCCACCACAGGGTTAGTTTAAAATAGTGATTCCTCCTGGTATTGTTTTGCTTACATGGTTTTGCCTAGAGGCAGGCAGCTTCTGAACTTGACAAGTGCTGTCACCCAGCTATTTTATCCAAAAACAATATAGAATAGTCAGGAATTCTGTCAGCATTAAATTTTGTGCTTAATTTTTGGCATAAGCTACTTTTTACAATAAGTATGGTATTTAAGGGTAGTCTTAACATTATTCAACCCAAAGGATTGTTTTATTGGATCTCTCTTGCTGATTTTAAGACATTAAATGAAGATTTGCCATGTGCTTATTGTTAGAAAATATATTCAACTTAAGAGTTTAAAAATATTTAGTTTTTACTCCTTTATCCTGTCTTTTTTTTTTATTTTTTTATCTTCATTCTTAAGGTAGGCAGCTCTTGTTAGTCTATGAGACTTTCCTCATAACAGCACTTGAAATTTTATTCTAGGACACCAAATGCTACATAAAAAGGTAAGATTACTATCAGAATGGCTGTGCAAACATCCATGAAGTCAGTTTTTGACACCAGCTGGTGCCATTAGCATTTTTGATGGAACATTTACTCATACTTGGTTAGAAGCAACTGAGGAGGTTGCATTTTAGAGAAGAATGGAAGCCATTTCAGCCACAAGGGGGAGTAATAGCCTTAATCTCAAAATTAGTGGGCCTTTTATAATGGCTTTGAATTTTAAGCAAGCTAGGAGATTCTGTGGCTGTACAGAATAAAGTAAATGTTCTAAGAAAACTATACATGAACAAATTTTTTTTTTTCTTTTATGTGTATGAATGTACTTTCTGCGTGTAAGTTTGTGCACCCGTGTCGTGCAATGCCGGGGAAGTCAGAAGAGGGTCTCGGATTCCCCTGGAACTGGAGTTAAAGACGGTTCTCAGCCTCCATGTGGGTGCTGGGGATCGAACCCAAGTCCTCTGCAAGAGCGGTCGGTGCTCTTAACCGCTAGGCTATCTCTCCAGCCCCATGAACAAATTCTGTAAGAAGTACTGTTTAGAAATTGTAATTTCCGGGGCTGGAGAGATGGCCTAGCGGTTGGGAGCGCCGACCACTCTTGCAGAGGACCCGCGTTCGATCCCCAGCACCCACATGGCGGCCGAGAGCCCTCTGAAACTCCAATTCCAGGAGAACTCCAGTTCCAGGGGAATCCGACGCCCTCTTCTGACCTCTGCGGCGTTGCACGACACGGGTGCACAGACTTGCATGTACACAGTACATTCATACACATACAGAAATAAATAAAATTAATTAAAAAAAATAAATTGTAATTTCCTATAATGGGAGATATTTTATTTTGAATGAATGGCACTCAGTGTAGTGTTAGTCTGTAAGATATCTTATGACTCTAAAAAGAGGAATTAATACCGCCATCACTAATTTTTACTAAAAGACAGTTTCTATGTTAGACTATATTTTAAGGTATATACCTTTTTTAAATTACTGTGGTAATGTATATATGAAAGTCTAAGCACATATGTGCTGTGGTACATGTGTGACGATCAAGACAACTTAAAGGAATGGATTCTTTGCATGTGGGTCTCAGGGATTAAACTCAGGTCATTGGTCTTGGTACAATGATCTCACCAGCCCTGAAATTTTTTTTTTTTACATGCATTTATTTTTGGTGGGGGGCAGCATGAACCACTGCACATGTGGCAGAGGACAACAGTCAGGAGTCTGGTCTCTATCATATGAACTCATACAAATTATTAAGCTTTTCATTTTGAGGTAAATTCAGATTTTGGAAAAATAATATGAAGAATTTCTCATGTCCTTCACCTCAGTGTTAACATAAGCATAATTAATAATCAAACCCAGGAATTTAATAAAGTAATTCTGACTATTAAGAAACCTATAGATCAGGGGCTGGAGAGATGGCCTAGCGGTTAAGAGCGCCAACTGCTCTTGCAGAGGACCTGGGTTTGATCCCCAGCACCCACATGGCGGCTGAGAACCGTCTGTTACCCTAATTCCAGGAGAACTCCAGTTCCAGGGGAATCCGACGCCCTCTTCTGACCTCCACAGCATTGCATGACATGGGTGCACAAACCTACGTGCAAACAGTACACTCAAATAAATAAATAAATAAATAAATAAATAAATAAATAAATAAATAAAATAGAAACCTATATATCTTACTTAAAATTTCACAGGACCCGGGTTTGATCCCCAGCACCCACATGGCGGCTGAGAACCGTCTGAAACTCCAGTTCCAGGGGAATCCGACACCCTCTTCTGACCTCCGTGGCATTGCACGACATGGGTGCACAAACCTGCATGCAGACAGTACATTCATACACATACAAAATGAATAAAAAAATTTTTTTAAATATTTAAAAATAAATAAATAAAAGAATTTTGGTGTCCTTGGAATTGTAAGATTATAATAGCCCTTAAAATTGACAGCTTTTTCTGTGTAGCACAGTGGAAAGTATAGGTGTCATCTGTCCACATGAGTAGGCTCCTGGACTCATATATATGCTGGTGCTCAATCCCTTATATAAAGTGATGTTCCTAGTTTCAGATAACCTGTACTCATCCTCCACTTATGTTCCAAGTCATCTCTAGATTATAGTGACTTAAGGAAATAATTGTAGGCATGTTCAGCTTATGGACTGCAGGAGGCTCAGGTTAGCTGTGAATGTGACCTAGCACAAAATTATAAACTTAAAACATTGAAGTTTGATTATGGGTGTTTATGGTGTTGGGTTACATTACATGTCTTGGGTAGACACTGGGTCTCATTGTATAGGCCTGGCTGGCCTTGAACTTAAGCTGCCTCTGCCTCTGCCTCCCATGTGCCTGGCTTAAAGGTGTGCTCCACTATGTCTGGGTAAACACTCCCCCTCAGAAAGAAAATACTGTTGTCTTGAATACAAAACCCATGGCTTTGGAGGGCCCACTATACAATGATTATCTCCAAGAAAGGCTTTTGTGGTGTTTTGGATTGTGCCCTGAGTTCACTGTTTTTGTTCATAGAGAAGCTGTGGCTATTCAAATTTGGGTAAGGACAAGCATCTTGAAAATTAATGAAATGAATTTGTCTCTTCAGGGAAGACAATATTTGTGATAATAAAAATGAGACTCTAGAAAACTTATTTAGTACTGTACTCTTTTTTTTTATTTTTATTTTTTAATTTTATTTATTTCCGTATGTGTATGAATGTGCTGTTAAAAAAGGGGGTGTTCACTGTCTGATTCAGTACCTGCTTCTCTTGGTCTCCTCGGGGTTTTTTTTTTTTTTTGCTGTACAGGAATTTTCTCTTTATACTTATTTAGTCTTCTGGGGGTGGAGAGGAGGGAGGATCTCATTGTGTAGCCCAGATTACCTTGACCTGTCTCAACCATGCTGTGATAATAGGCATGGACCTCCAAGTCTAGCTTTAAATTTTAACTAGTCCTATCTGTTGGAAGTATTCATGCTTTTATTGAATGCTCTGGTATATTCTCCAGTTCCTGTCTTGGTACTTTTTTTTTTTCTTTCTTTCTTTTTGAGTCATGGTCTCCCTATAGCTCCAGCTGGCCTTAACTCTCAGAGATCTGCTTTCCTGAGTGCTGGGATTAAAGGCACGTGACACCATGCCCAGCCTTGGTACATTTTTAAAGAAGTAATGTATTTTAGATTTGGTCTCACCAATACAATGTAAAACTGAACTTTTGTTTGTAAATTTGATGACTTGCAGTCTTGTTGATGTTTCTTGGAATCACATCTCTTTCAATAGACATCACTCTATTGAGTCAGGGAGTCCTAGTTGGGAATGTCACCTTCAAAAGTAGCCATGGGTCTGAGCACATTGTATGGTTGGACCACATTGACTTCTATACACTGAGAGTAATCATAATTTGTGCCTGATAGATAGGAATAAAGAAGCAACAGATTAAACAATCCATACGAAGTATATACTGAGAGTGTATTGGTATTTATTATGACTGCAAATTAAAATTATAGGATCCATGGCTCACATCTTTGGCTTGGATGGATTCTTACTGGACAGTTTTCATATAATATTGCGAGTCAGCAAAGCTAGCTGAGACTCCAGGAAAAGGGAAATAAATTCTGCCTCATTAGGAGGAAAGGCAGGGAATTGGTGGTAGTCATCTTTGAAAAACTTCTGCCACAATTCTCTTAGGACTTTTTTAAATCTAAAGCATTAGCTTCTGTAAATTTAATCTTAATCTTCTTAGTTTTATGTATGTCATTGGAAAATTTAAGTAAACTATGCTATTTATACCTTTCTCAATATATCAAGAGTTAGCATTTTACCAGAAACATTTGCTACCCTTCATATTTGGTCCCTCCTAACCCAGTAAATACTAGCCTTGCTATTCTGGTTTGGGTTAGTAGCTTTAAATTTGTTTTATGACTACATCTGTGTTCAGGTTGAGGGGAGAGGTGCTTATCTGCTAATTTCATTCCCAGTCAGCTTTCTCAGCATGAGTTACTTCAGTGAAAAATAAGATTATCATTTCTATCCCCCCCCAAACACAAACACACACTGGGGATGGTTGGTCTCATGGCTCTGCATATGATAGGGCACTGAGCTACATTCTCAGCCTTTTGGGGTTTGTTGTTTTGTTGTTTGGTTGGGTTGGGGGCTATGGAGGTGTTTTGTGTAACCAAAGCTATCCTTGAACTAAATCCTCCTGGGATGCCTTGGCATGCCAGCTGCCACATCCTTACAGTATAAGTAATTGGTTCTTGGGGCCTTCAAGTTTGTTCCCTTACCTGCCCTGTCATTGACATATAAGTAAATAGTTATTCAAAATATTTTGACAGTTATTCTTATAATAGTATATATATAATATATATGATATATATTATATATATATGTCATTGACATATAAGTAGTTATTCAAAATAGTAAACTAGTTGATGACTTAGAGAAGATAAATTTAAAAATCAAGTACCTTTATTTTTTGTAAGAATTGATTTATTTGGGGATTAGCACAGGTGAAATTGGACTTTTATTTTCTTCAAAAAAAAATAAGGAAGACTTCACAAATTTGTGTGTCATCCTTGTAAGGGGGCCATGTTAATCTTTTCTGTGTTCTAATTTTAGTGCCTGTGCTGTTAAGTGAGTTCCATTTTGATTTTCAAAGTAGCAATTATCAAAAGGATAATTGGTGAGAGTAGGGTGTTTTTTCTCGTACGTTTACCCAATTCTCTTATTGCTATTTTCTTCTAATTGCATTTTTTTGCCTTAGTACTGTTGAAGGTAAATTTTATTTGGTACATTAACATTATGTATGCTTTTAAGTTGTTAATAGTTTTAAACAAAACTACAGAATAAAATTTAAAGATCTACCATTTAAATCTGGTCTTTTTCTCACCGTCTTGATTTATTACTTGATATTTTTGAGGTAGAATCTAAATCTCTAGTCTATGTTGGCCTCAAATTCAAGGCAATTCTCCTCTTCCAGCCCTCTGAAGTACTAGTATAGTACTGGTATAGCTGGTGGCTTATTTAAAAAATTAAAATTTTGTGTTGAAATATTTACTTGTAAGATAATGCTTCAGTTGTGTTCTTATAGAGGTCATCTTGTTCTGTGTGTTTGGCAAGGACTATGGTTGTGTGTCTGTATTATTAGTTTCTACTTAAATGATTATTACAGAATCCCAGAAGGTTCATTGGTACAGCTCTGATCTTTCAGTTCTGCAGTTTGCCAGCTCATTAGAACATGCCCTTAAAAATCTAAAATAAAATACTTTTGAAATTCATTGAAACAAGCTTGTGAACACAGACATTATTCAGAACCTATGTGCAGTTGCATCATGATTAAATAATAAACTGAATAACATAACTTTCAGTTTAAGTATTATTGCCCAAAACATTCTGCTAACTTTGGAACCACAAATCCATGAGCCTATTGTACTCTCAGTTGAATTACTGAAAATGATGGGGTGTCGTGTGTATAGTGAATAAGAGAGCTTAGCTTTATTTTGTAAATACTATATTCTGATTGCTTGTTTCTTTTCTTTTAAGTCTCTTTTGGAAAAGTTCTTGATCCCCAATGCTTCACAAGCAGAAAGCAAAGTCTTTTATTTGAAAATGAAGGGAGACTATTACCGCTACTTGGCTGAGGTTGCTGCTGGTGATGACAAGAAAGGTACGCTGTTTTTTATTTAAACTTATTGATTGAACTTGTGTAAAGTCATAGTATGAACAGTCATCTTAGGAAGTACTAGGTTTCTGGTTTGTTTTCGGTGGTGGTGGTGGTGGTGGTGGTTTTTAAATTGCTTAGAGCACTAGAGGAATAGCCTGCAGTTGTACTCTTTGTGAATCCTGATTTTGTCCTGCAGACTAACATTGGTATTGAAAAGTTACATGTTCTGAAAAGCCATTTGTGTACAAGAATGTTTCCTCATTGTTTTAAGTAGTAACCACAGTGTAACAGAGGAGCAGAATGAGGTAGCTGGTAGAGTAGACTGATGAGATTCCAAGGTTGCCCTGTCTTTACAGTAGCGTGTGGCTGGTATGATCTAGGACAAGCTTATTTTGTTTGTTTGTTGTTTGGTTTTAAGTTAAAGCGCTTAATTTGATTAAGAATGTTGGAGCTTATGTTTTAGAATGGAATTCAAATGAAAGGTTTGCCTTGAGGAGTAAAGATGAATGCAGACTTTAACAGCACATTTTGGTGTGTTTGTTACCTAGGAATTGTGGATCAATCACAACAAGCATACCAGGAAGCATTTGAAATCAGCAAAAAGGAAATGCAACCAACACACCCTATCAGATTGGGCCTGGCCCTTAACTTCTCTGTGTTCTATTATGAGATTCTGAACTCCCCAGAGAAAGCCTGCTCTCTTGCAAAAACAGTATGTATTTTTCCTGTTAAATAGAAATTTAAGCAATTATTATTTGAGCACTGAAATGTACCTTTTTTTTAATCACAGGCTTTTGATGAAGCCATTGCTGAACTTGATACATTAAGTGAAGAGTCATACAAAGACAGCACGCTAATAATGCAGTTACTGAGAGACAACTTGACAGTAAGTACTTAACAGAGTTGTTCATGATTAATGTGGCTTAAGACACAATGAGTTTCAAGTCTATAGTGAAATTTCTAAGTCTCAATATTTTGTGAGCCATGATTTTGGACTCAAACTATTACAAGTCACTTAGTTTCCATTAAGTGTTGAGTGCTTCATATTAACTCCAGAACAGCTGAGTACCTAGTTATCCTATGTAAGGTGGGTCCAGGTACAGTGTGCATGCCTCAGCATCCCGAGGTAGAAGGCAGAGAGAGGATTATGAGTTAGAGGCTAGTCTAGACTACATAGGAGTAACAGGCCAGCCTTTGCTTCATAGCAAGATCCTGTTTAAAATCGTGAAAAAGAAAACAGAGGCTATAAATTGGTTTAAAACTGGTGTTGTTGTCCATTAAGTTCTCTCCATATTTGTGTGGCTATAACAAGCTGTTATACAACAAGCTGTTATAACAAGCTTTTAAGATTTCAGATATAGTATGGGGTCTAAGTGTTTTGAAATTTTACTTTGCCTAGTCTTTATTCAAAACAAAGAATCCTGGTACTGTGAGAGGTTATTAATGCTGGTATAGTAAGATTTGGGGTTGGGGGACAACCCAGTACCACTGTCTCATTGAAAACAAAAACCCCAATAATTCTTACTAAACAGCAACTCAAATTTCTGTGATTTGTTGTTGTTGTTGTTGTTGTTGTTGTTGTTTAAATTGGGATTCCAGGGCTGGAGAAGACTGTTCAGCAGTTAAGAGCACTGGCTATACTTGCATAGGACCCAGGTTGAGTTCCCAGCACCCATGTGGCAGCTAACAACCATATGTAACTTCAATTCCAGGTGATCCAATGTCCTCTTCTGGCCTCTCCAGGCATTGCGCATACGCATGTTATACTTATTAAGTGTAGGCAAAACACATACATAAAATAAAAATAAAATATTAAGTTGTGATCCAAATAAAGTCCATGCATAGTGATTGGCTCCTTAAGTTTCCCCTTCTCCACCAGACAGATATTAAATTTGAAGTTTTGAGGAATTGATAAAAAAAAAAAAATCATGTATCTGCTATATGCCAGGTATAGAGATGGAAGGTAAATTTATTCTCTGGTGTTGCTGTTTTGTTAGCTTCAGGGTCATTTCTCCTGGAGCTTGTCACCCTTGTACATGTTTCTCTTCCAACCAAGTCCATTTTCAAATAGCTAAGATCATTTTAGTAAATGCAGTATAAATTTGTGAAATGGTAGAAATATAAGGCATAGCATAAAATGACAGTGTGCTAGAGATGAAGTCCAGGACCTCACACATGCTAGGCAATGTTCAGCCTCGGTCCAAATGAGAGAGTTTACCAAATAACAGCACATCACTAACTCAGGTCTCACTGTGTGTCCCTGGCTGGCCTGGACCTCTATGTAGACCAGGCTAGCCTCTGTCTCATAGAGATCCACCTGCCTCCCAAGTACTGGGATTAAAGGCATATACCACCATGCTCAGGTGTCATTAAATTCTATTTTTAATAGAATATTCTTGGGCTGAGAATGTAGCTTATTATAAGACTGCTTACCTAGCATGTGTGAGACCCTAAATTTAATCTCTAGTGCTGGGGGTGGGGGTAATGTGTGTGATTTGGTTTAAATTATTTTATTCTGTACTATTATATTTCCTTTGAAGTGAAGTATCTAAAAAATAGATCCTTAGACATAGTTGTGTCAGCACTTTGTGATCTAGTCTGTATGTCCCGCTGGATTTGGCACAATGTTAGCAGGAAGAGTGTGCAACACATGAAAATCAAGAACTCCAGTGATTTTGTCACTATGCCTTCCCTGAGCCATGTTACATTGGCCCTATTACAGGTTGATTTTTTTTTTTTTTTTAATGAGTATATTGCCTACATGTATGTAAGGATACCTGTCTTACGCAGTACCTGAGGAGATCAGAAGAGGGTGTCAGAACCCCTGGAACTGGAGTTCATAGATATTTAGCTGCCACACAGGTCCTGGGAATTTAACTCAAGTCCTCTGTAACAGCAGCTACTGCTCTTAATTGCTGAGTCATCTCTCCAGCCCCTGTAATAGGTTGATTCAATCATTTGTCAAGAAAAGAAATTTTGCCAAAATCTAACCTAGTTATTTGATTCTGAATCTGTCTTACAAAATCATTAACACTTCATGCAGAAAGAGAACTGTACTGCTGTATCTAGTTTTTTATGTGTATACACAAAATTTTAAATCCTTAAAGATTAGGTCTAAAATGAGACTTAGACTATCTTGTCCCTATTTAACAGAAACACATGGGTCACAAGAGGCCATTTGGCTAACTATCTATAACCTTTAGAATACTCTCCTTTCTAGGCCATGATGATGGATGGCTTGAAGCTGTCTTGTTAAAATACTATAATAACATTAATGAAAAAAATGGAATCCATAGTCCTGCCATGCTTAACTTTTAACTTTGCTGGGCATGGTGGCACACGTCTTTAATCCCAGCATTTGGGATTAAAGGGAGGCAGGCCAGCCTGGTCTACATAGTGAGTTCCTAGCCAGGTGGGGCTGCAGGGAGACTGTCTCAAAAAGACACACACAAAAAAGTGTGTGTGTGTGTGTGTGTGTGTGTGTGTGTTTGGTTTTGGTTTTGACTGTCATTTGTGCATTCATTGTTGTAATTCATACAAATACATAAGCTGAGGCCGGGCGTGGTGGCACATGCCTTTAATCCTAGCACTTGGGAGGCAGAGGCAGATGGATCTCTGTGAGTTCAAGGCCAGCCTGGTCTACAGAGTGAGTTCAAGGCCAGCCAGAGGTATAGGGAGACCCTGTCTCAAAAAAAACCCAAAACCAAATACGCTGACTGTGTCAGGAAAGCCACATCTACCATTTAGCTCACAGTTGGTGCCAGTGCTACTTAAGAGTTGAAGGTTTTTAAAGAACATTTAAATATTTGCCAGGGGCATTGTGTGCTTGTGGAGGTTGGAAGACAATTTAGAGGATTAATTCTGTTCTCTCCACCATGTGGGTCTGAGGGATTGGACTCTCAGGTTGTCAGGCCTGGGGTCTGCAAGTGTCTTCACTGACATGTATTTTTAAAGATTAGGATTTCTTTCTCTTCATTTCCTATGAATAACCACAAGTTTCCTGTGTCTGTTTTGTTTAAAGACATCTGTGTTGTATATCTGCCATGCTTAAAAGATTATTAAGGAGAAAAGGTGTATCAAAGCTGTTTTTCAACAATGATGATGTCTTAAATACTTGCCAACCAAAATATGTGGTTATATGCTAGGACCTTGGCTGGCATATACACATAAGACAAGATTCTTTTGCTTATTTTTGCTCATTTTGAAATTGCTGAAAAAAAAAAATCTTTCCTTCTTTTACCAGTTGTGGACATCGGATACCCAAGGAGACGAAGCAGAAGCAGGAGAAGGAGGGGAAAATTAACCAGCCTTCCAGCTTTTGTCTGCCTCATTCTAAAATTTACACAGTAGACCATTTGTCAGCCATGCTGTCTCACAAATAGTTTTTTGTTTACGATTTATGACAGGTGTTTATGTTACTTCTATTTGAATTTCTATATTTCCCATGTGGTTTTTATGATTTAATATTAGGGGAGTAGAGCCAGTTAACATTTAGGGAGTTACTCGTTTTCATCTTGAGGTGGCCAATATGGGGATGTGGAATTTTTATACAAGTTATATGTTTGGCATAGTACTTTTGGTACATTGTGGCTTCACAAGGGCCAGTGTTAAAACTGCTTCCATGTCTAAGCAAAGAAAACTGCCTACATATTGGTTTGTCCTGGCGGGGAATAAAAGGGATAATTGATTCCAGTCACAAGTGTAGTTATTGTGGGTACTTTAAAGTTTGGAGCACTTACAAGGTTGTGGTACAGATGGATATCCCAGGGGCACACGTTCAAAATCTCGTGCTTCTGTGCGGTAGCCAGTCCCAGTGCGCACACCTTTGACCGCAGCTGCAGAAGTGGTCCTTCAGACAAAGTTGTGACCCAGTTACTCTGGTTAAGGGCAGAAACGGTTCACATTCCATTGTTTGTAAAGTTACCTGCTGTTTGCTTTCATTATTTTTGCTACACATTTTATTTGTATTTAAATGTTTTAGGCAATCTAAGAACAAATGTAAAAGTAAAGATGCAGTAAAACAAAATGCTTGGTATTCATTACTCCATGTGTCTATCAAGCACAGCAGTAAAAAAAAAAAAAATCCCATGTATTTAACTTCTAGGGTTTTTTGTTTTGTTTTGGGGGGGTTGTTTGTTTTTTTGATACTTGCCTAACATGCATGTGCTGTAAAAAAAAAACAAAACAAAAAACACAGTTAACAGGGAAATAACTTGAGATGATGGCTAGCTTTGTTTAATGTTTTACGAAATTTTCATGAACAATCCAAGCATAATTGTTAAAAACACGTGTATTAAATTCATGTAAGTGGAATAAAAATTTTATGAATGGACTTTTCAACTACTTTCTACAGCTTTTCATGTAAATTAGTCTTTGGTTTGAGACTTCTCTAAAGGAAATTGTACGTTCTTGGAAACTGATTCCTATTCCCTCTTGGCAGCTAGTGGGCTTTTACCAATGTTAAACAGAGTCTGCCGTAACTAAAATGCTAATAGAACTACATTCTCATCTGTCCCATAGCCCCCTTCTCACATCTTCAAAGAAAAGAAGTGAACTTTTTTTTTCTGGGGGTGGGGAGAATTGATTGGCAGAGATAATATGATCCATTTAAAAATTTGGTTTAACTTAGAAAGGAAGCCACAATGTTCTGGCCCATCATGACATTGGGTAGCATGAACTGCTAAGTTCTGTGCTTCCAGATCGCTTTTGGTTTTTAGGAATTTCTTGATGCTCTTACAGCCTGCCTTTCATTTCAGTCCTTTGATTCCGTTGTCAAGTGCACAAAGGTTACCTTCCTTTTTGGCCTCTGTCTTGTCACCAACCATTTCTACTTGGTGGCCGTGTACTTGGGAAAAGGCCGCATGATCTTTCTGGCTCCACTCAGTGTCTAAGAACCCCCGGTTCCTCTGCCTGCATCCCACAAACTCCTCATCCTCTTTTCCTGCAGCACATCTCTCCTGAGTTGAGATTGTGTTTATCTCCCCGGAAATCCTAACCTGAATGGTCTGTCACTGTCTGCCTTTAAAAATCCTTCTTCCTCTCTTTAAATAATGATGGGGCTAAGTTATACCCAAAGCTCACACCCTACCGAATATTTCCTCAGTACTTTACAGAAAACACCAAACAAAAATGCCATTTTAAAAGAGGTGTATTTTTTTTTCCTTTTAGAATGTAAGCTCCTCAAGAGCAGGGACAATGTTTTCTGTATGTTCTGTTGTGCCTAGTACACTGTAAATGCTCAATAAATATTGATGATGGGAGGCAGTGAGTCTTGATGATGAGGGTAAGAAACAAATCCCAAACACTGTTTCATGGCTTGTTTTATTCTGCCGATTCAATTGGGAAATACCAGTCCTTTTGGACAAGTGTCCCAAATACTGCATTCAAAATGGAGGGGGGGCTCCCCAGGAGAAATAAAATGTCATGCATTTGCAGCTTCATGATCCATCTTCATTAACAGCTCATTTACCTTGTTTTTGCTTGAGCCCCAAGCCAAGAAACCCAATTTTATAGCTAAGGTAAATTTAGCTAGCAAACTGAGGATGCCATCTAAGTCAAGTAAGTTACAGTGAAATCCACCTTGGCCAGCTAGCTCTATGCATTAGATGTTGCTAGATTAGTTTGGTCTGAAATAGTTAATAACTATAGTGCCCAATAGATGAAGAAAGATTTACAACCTCAGATTTCTTCCCCCCCCCCCCCGAATTTGAATAAGTCTGTTTTTTTAACTTATTTAATTGTCCCAAATAAGGCTTCATGTCTGTTTTGTCGATACAGTGCCAGAAAATTGGAGACTTCAGCGTGTTTTGTGTGTCCGTCTGAAGTACTTGAATTGTTCTGTAAAAAGAAAGGCCTCTTGGGAGGGGTCCTTTGAGAAGTGGCACAGCTCTGTGATGAGGGGAAAGGAATTTTGCAATCTCTGTGCCTGCCCTTCTAAGTGACAACTACTTGGGCTACAAAGGTGACAGAATTTGGGAGATGCAGGATAAGAGCAGTGAAGGAATTGTAGGTCAGATGCTCAGTTTTATAAGGGTTCGACCATTTGCTTGCCTCTCAGTGTAGTTACCAGTCTAACATAGCCTAAAATATATTTATGAATTTGTCAAGACCAGTTTGAAATTCATCCTCAAAAGTCAGTGAATGACTGAAAAGCAAAGTCAGCTCTGAACGGCAACCTAAGAATTGTGTGACAGGCAACATCCTGTAAGTACAATTGGAAACAGCCAAGTGGATACAAATGCCTTGTTACATGGAGGGCCCACTTGTGTGTGGTAGGGTCAAGTTTTGGGTTTTGGTATTTGGGGGCGAGGGGTGATTTGAACAAAGTCTCATTATATAGCTCTGGTTGGCCTGGAACTCGCTGTGTAGACCAGTCTGTAAACAATTCATTTTTTAGGAAGAAACAGCTTGAGGTGGCGTACACCTTTAATCCCAGCACTTGGAGGCAGGCAAATTTCTTTAGTTCAAGGCCAGACTGGGCTAGTTACAGGTCAGCTGGGGCTTAGACCCTGTTTCAAAACAAAAGGGAACATACACTCAAACTTAGGGATTAATGCAGGTTACAGAAAGAAACAGCCCCCACCGCCCTTTTTAACCTTCCTAAGGGGATTCAGCTAATAGGAAAAGGGGTGTACATGCTCAGCCACAAAAGAGCCAATTCTACAGGGAAAAGCAGTCTACAAACCTGCTTAGCAGATTGCTTCTCAAAAGAAATTAATGCCAACAGCTATCAAAGTGAATTTTTCATACTAATGAACCAGGACTATTAAGAAAAAATACTGTTAGAGACCTTTTCCTGTGTTGGGGGAGGAGGAAATTAACAAAGGATTTAGCCTGTGTGTATGTCCCCATCTCACTGCATCCCTGGGGAATTGGGAGACTTAGAGTGGCATTTGCATCTTACCACATGCCATGCACAAAAAAAGGTCAAGTGAAGGACAAGAACTAGGATGTCAGGTTCCAGCCGGAGGATAGGAGTACAGAGAGCCACTGTCTTCTGGATGGGCTGTGGCCTTTGGGCTCATAGGGCTTAAAGCAGCTGTGGACACCTGAACAAGATCAGACGCATCAGCTATATGTCATGGCTGGAGGAGGGGTTCCTGAGGCCTCCCTATCTCGAGCTATTGGGGGTTAATGGGTTCCTGGGGAAGAGGGAGTCTTTCCTCAGAGAATAGTGATGAGTTGCCCAAACTTAAGTACAACCCCCGTCCATGCTCATGCCAGCAGCCTTGAGTAAACTCAAAGTTGTGAAAGCTGGGAGGAAGAACTAGTTAACGAGTTCCGGGGGCTGGAGAGATAGCCTAGCGGTTAAGAGCGCTGACCGCTCTTGCAGAGGACCCGGGTTCAATCCCCAGCACCCACATGGCGGCCGAGAACCGTCTGAAACTCCAATTCCAGGAGAACTCCAGTTCCAGGGGAATCCGACACCCTCTTCTGACCTCCGCGGCATTGCACGACACGGGTGCACAAACTTGCATGCAGACAGTACATTCATACACATACAGAAATAAATAAAATTAATAAAAAAAAAAAAAGTTCCATAGCAGACAGGGAGATGACATGAATCACATAAAAGGACATTGTACCATATGTATGAGACAACCAGACAAAAGGACATTGCGAAACATGTATGAAATTAAGTTGTAGGAGATGACTTGACCTTGGTATATAATGTCTGAACAAATGTCCACTAGAAATATCTTTTGAGACAACCAGACAAAAGGACATTGCGAAACATGTATGAAATTAAGTTGTAGGAGATGACTTGACGACCTTGGTATATAATCTCTGAACAAATGTCCACTAGAAATATCTTTTGAATCTAAATTTAAGTACAAAGAACATATCAAAGTGGAAATCAAGACAAAATGGAACAACAGAATGGGATGAAGGTAGATAAGTAGGTGGGTAGGTTGAGAGATAGATTGGCAGGGGGAGGGGCATGTAATGCCACCACTCTGGAGGCTGAAAGTGTGAAGCCAGCGTAAGCTACTTATCAGTACCCTGTCTTGGGTAGGTAGTAGGTAGATAGAAAGCATTCACATCCTTCCAAGCTAGCCATGCCCTCCTGAATCTGTCCCCTAGAAATCTGGCATGTGTGCTTAAATAACATTCACAGCCATGATTGAATTAGCAAAAAACTGGAAACAGTCTGATTATGAATGGATAGAATTATTCACTCAATGGCAATCTTCAGTGGTGAAAATAAATCAACTATAACCAGACATGTTTGAATATTAGTAGTCTTTTTTTTTTTTTTTTTTTTTTTTTTTTTTGTCTTTTCGAGACAGAGTCTCCCTGTAACCCCAGCTGTCCTGGAACTCACAAAGATCCGCCTGCCTCTGCCTCCCAAGTGGGTAACAGTCTTAAGTGGAAAGAAAAGAAAAAAAACCTCAAAACCAGGCATGATGGCACAGACCTTTGATCCTAGCGTTCAGGAGGCAGAGGCCAGAGGCAGGTAGATCTCTGTGGGATAGACACCAGCCTGGCCTACAAAGTGAGCTCCAAGCCAGCTGTGGCTACAACGGATATCTGTAAAAAAAACAAAAAAAAAAAAGAACCTTGGGCTGGATAGAGGGCTCACTGGGTAAGAGTGGCCTGCTAGTGCAGAGAACCGAAGGTGCTTCACCGATGCTAAAATCTAGAGGGGCTGAGAGGTTGCTCAGCGGATAAGAGCACCGACTTCTCTTCAGAGAACCTGGGTTTGATTCCCAGCACCCCCATGGCGGCTAAGAACCCTTTTTAATTCCAGTTCCAGGGGAATCAGACGCCCTCTTCTGACCTCTGCAGCATTGCACGACATGGGGGCACCTACTTACATGCAGACAGTATACTCACACACATAAAATAATAAATTTTAAAAAGTCTTAGAACCACCAGTAACGGCACCTCTGGCCTCATGCAAATACAATCTAAAATTTAAAAGTTGTACATAGTATAATTGTAGGAAATTCAAAATGAATTTGGGGTAGCCATATGTGTGTGACAACATATTCCACCAAATAAATGAAATTTGAGTGTAACATTTAGAGCAGAGGGTGCCTTAGACAAGTTTTGGAGACCACTGCTGTTTGAACACTGCAGAAAACACGCTTGATTACATGTGCAAAGTCGCCAGCAGCCAAGATTGTCTACGATGGCCAAGCTAGATGGCGTGTATGCAGATGCTATCTTCTGAAGTGCAGTGCCCCTTATACTTATGTTTAGATAACAAACTATGCCTTATTTACACTCGTGTGTATCTGCTCTATACCTTGCAGACAGGACACAATTTTGTTGCTAATTTTTTCCTGAGCACCTGCACAGGAATGTCCTATCTGCATAGCCTTTGTTCCTGAATACCTGCTTAGAGCTCCCCATCCCTGTGAATAAAGCCTTGAGAGTTAGCGACCCAGTGCTCTTTGTTCTATGGAACAGGGAATCTCCTTGTTCCCAGGTTTCTTAAATATTAAATTATCTTTGTGTGATACTTTATTATACCTTCCAGTCCCTCTTTGTGTCTGCCACTACCCAGCCATGAAGGACATACTAGACAGGAAATGGGATGGACTAAGGGAAGAAACAAAGGTAGATAAGCGTTACTGATAATATTTGGGGGTTGGGGCTGAGCCGGTGGACTCCCGAATGCAAGGAGCAAGGATGATACAAAGGTTATAATTAATTCAATGTGGGGCACTGCAGGTTAGAGAACTGGAAGGAACTACGTGAAAAGAAAGTCCAAAAAATTATTCAAAGGCTTGATTAAATAGTTAAAATAACATTGGCAGAGAAAATAGAAAAATAGTCACCGAGTTTGTTAAAATGACAGGAAAATGGACTTGCAAAACTGTCTTCAGAGGCCGAAAAACTGCTACCCTGTTCATTACACCCTAAGGTGGTCCTAGCTTTATTCCAATTAACTCTGGAAGAGCAAGCAGAACTGAAGATCTGGGCAGAGGTAGGTCTAAGCTGGTAGGACCTCTGGAGTGGAAAGTGCCAGCCTCTCAGATGAAGGACCCCTGGTGGGGCATAGTGAGTTGTATTCCTGTGGGACCTGAAGAATTACATCACCCTAGGAGAGCACTTCAGCCCCTGAAGGTTCATTTCTGAACCTTTTGAGGAAATGGACCTCAGTTCAGATCACCAAGAAAACTCTGGCTATGCGTGTAGCCAGATCTTTAACTTTCTATTTTTTCCCCTGTCATTTCTGAGATTGTTTTTATTAAAAAAAAAAAAATCTGTATTAGCATTGCTTTCTTAATACAGATTTTTTTTTTTTTTTTTTTTTGCTTTATAAAAAGAACATGGCTGGGTGTGGTGAGGCATGCCTTTAATCCCAGCACTTGGAAGGCAGAAGCAGGTGGATCTCTGTGAGTTCAAGGCCAGCCTGGGCTACAAACCAAGTTCCAGGCCAGCTGGGGCTACAGGGAGACCCTGTCTCAGAAAGAGAACATGATTACATCGAAAAACTTTGTTTAGATTGGAGAATTTGGAAACAGTGATAAATTTCACAGTATTGGTGAAGCTTAATAGTACAGTTTTTTTCAGGAAATACTTATATTAATCACTTTTCTGTTGCTGTGATAAACCACCATGACCAAGGGAACTTATAAAAGGAAGAGTTTATTTGAACTTACGATTGATGGTTCCAGGGAATCAGAGTCCATTGTGGCGGGAGGCATGGTGGCTGGGGCTGGAGCAGAAAGCCGAGGTTCACATCTTACAATAAGCACTGTCAAGAGCGAGAGAGACTGGAGACTAAGCCTGCCTCCAATGATGTACTTCCTCCAGCACGGCCACACCTTCTAAGACTGTCAAGAACAGTGCCACCAACTGGAGACAAAATGTCTGAATACTTAAAGCCTATGGGGGACATTCTCATTCAAGCCACCACAATACTCAAAAATTATAGTAGACATAGAATTGCAAATTTACATTCTAAAGTACAATTATATATTTTTAGTTTGAGAATTATATCAATTATTACAGTTTTTGTGTTCCTTTGGTTTTTTGTTTTTGTTTTTGTTTTTACTTCCCAAACTGATTTTTACCTCTTAAAAGATCAGGAGTTTTACATTTTCCCTAGGTCACAGGTGAAGGCACACTGGGATTGTAGAAGAGTAATAGAAAAATAATGGAGTGGCTGGAGAGATGGCTCAGTGGTTGAGAGTACTGGCTGCCCTTGCAGAGGACCCAGGTGCAGTTCCCAGACCACACTGGGCAGCTAGCAACGTCTGTAACTCCAGTCCTGGGGATCCGACAGCTGCTTCTGACCTCCTTGGTCATTGCACGGGTGTACTTACACTCAGACACAATTTTTTTTTTTTAATTAAAAATTAGAAAAAAAAAACAGTGGAAAACCTCTCGGTGCCTGGAAATTGGAGAGGTCCGGCATCAGGGCCTAACTGATCCCGACCACACGTGGTGCCAAGTCCATTCTCGGTTGTGCTTATGCTGTCATTTGCAGGTTCTGGGCTTGAGAGCACTTAATCTAGAACAGTCTCCTCTTAAAGGGTTCTGTACCTAATAGAATTGGCTTTTTAGGAAAAGTCTGACTTCAGAGTTAAGAGCACAAAGTCTCTTTGGCAAGCCTTACAGAGCAGGTCAGATAGAGAAGTGATAGGGTTTTATTGGTTTTTGCCTTTGTTTTTGTCTCCAGACCTGCAAAAGGTGTCCAGAAAATCATTTTTTGAAATATTAGTCCTTAGGAGATCTTATGAAAGGCTAAAAAGCTAAAGAGCCCATAAAACTGAAAATGAACTTGTAAGAGTGACAGCAGCATCTCACCTACCCACTGGCAGAGAGGAGAGAGCGATCCACAGACAGGACCTCACTAACTAGTTTGGAATGTAATCCTGTGTAATTTGGGAGTGCGAGCTGCTGGGAGTCTCCAGACCTGGTGGTTAGCTAGCCCTGCTGCTGATGGAGGGCAAGCTGACTATCAGAAATGGTAGGCTCTCTCCAAGAAGAGGCAAAATACATGGCCGTGATTGTCAGTAGTCCAGGATCAAGACAGCCGATGGCTATCATAAAAAACTTGGTTGAAAAGGGCTCCCTGGGTAGGGTTGCCCCACGGGAGAGCCTAGGACACATGAACAGAAAGCAGAGTCAACAGGAGCCAGTGGAGGTGACTCCCAAGAGAGAACCAGCCAGAACAACTTGAGTAAGTTCTCGGTTCACTGGAGAGACCTTGTTTCCCATGTTATCTCTGGCCTATACACACATGTGCACATTACACACACACACACACACACACACACAGGAGAGACCAGTGCTCAGTTCCTTTCTGGTCTGCTCAGGTCATCCTGCTCCCTCACAGCAGCCAGGGAAACTCCAATAGAAGTACAGGGAGGAACAGGCCTTTCTGGGAACCTAGAGAGGAAGCTGCCCCACAGTCTTGCATCTACCTGCTGGGCCACACAGGAGAGACGTGAGCTCTAGCCCAAAGCTTTAGCCAGGTTGAGGCTGGACTGTCCATCATTCTATGGAGTCCATGCTCACAACCCCACTTACTAAACAATCGGCTCACAGAAGGTGGCTTGGATTAGCAGACTAAGGCCTTGAAGTACAGCAGCCCTCAGAAAGAATCAATAAAACAAACCAATACGATTAAGAAGAAAAGGAATAGAAAACAATTGAAACAATACCAAAATCATTGTATTCATCAGCACTGGCAGCCCATCTAATTTAGTAAGCCCAGCCTTACTTTCTGCTTGATTTGTCTTCCTGTTGTTGTTGTTGTTTTCCCCTCAAAGGACTACAGCTAAACACTAACCACAAAGAATTTTACTTAGGGAAGAAAATCTTTTCTGCCTAATGACAGAAAACAGCAACTTGGGCTGGAGAGATGCCTCAGTGGTCGGGAGCACTGGCTGATCTTGCAGAGGACCTGGGCTCACTTCTCAGCACCCACATGGCAGCAAACAAGTGTGTGTATCTCCAGTTCCAGGGAATCTGGTGCCCTCTTCTGTCCTCTGCTGGCATGCATAACAGGGGTGCACTTACATACATGTAGACAATACACTCATACACATAAAAATAATAAAATTGAAATTTTTCTTTTAAATTTGTTATTGTTGGGGGAGGGACGTCCATGTGCTACAGCAATCAAGTAGCTAGAACTGAACTCCTGAGCTAGACTTCTTTTTTTTTTTTTTTTTTTAATTGAAA
>VZQC01000897.1:430824-451984 GCA_009823505.1 Rhizomys pruinosus | reverse complement strand
ACAGTTGTTTTGCCTGTCTTACTGGCAAGTGCAGCTACCCTGTGGCTGCCACTGCTTTTGCCATCCTTCAAAGACATGAGACACAGCTTTTCAACCTTCCAACATGGACTGAAGACTCATGTCTCTCCAAGAATCCTCCAAACCTTCAGTGCCAGATGGGGACTGCTGAGACATCCAGCTTGTGGACTGAGCAACTACTGGGGTTTCAGCCTCTTCGGAGTATAGACTACCATTGTTGGACTACCCAGGCTGTATCACGGAGACCAGTACAGGAAGATCAATACAGGACGTGGTGCTTACTGGACCTCATTTGGGTGACCATGGGAAGGGACGACCCCAGTGTGGAGCACGAGGGCAGAACTGATGGTTGTTTGGGCTTGCCAAGGAGGAGACTTCAAGCATGACATCTTTCAGCCTAATAAAGAAAAAAAACACCTCATAAGCTGAAGATGCTAGAGCTATGATATACATGGCATGCATAAATGCGTATTTTAGAGTGATAAAAATTGGAAGGAACAACAACGACAACAACAAAGACTGGGTCAAAGAACTGACTGAAACAGTGAACTTCTGCTCAAAACAGTAAACTTCTGCATCAAAAATTTTAAAGGAGACTGAGAAAAAGATGAAAAACATGTTTGCAAGAATGCATGAGCTCTGGTGTGGTGGGGGACAAGGAAGGGGAAACAGGTCTAGATTTGATTGGAAATTTTGTACGAAATGCACGAAGCTTCAATAAAAATTGGCTTTGAAAAAAATTAAAATTCCCAGGACAAAAAAATAAGTTGAACACAGTCAGAAATGTGATTTAACTCATTAACTTATAAGGAAACCAATAAGATGTTTTGGTCAGTAAAAATAATTAAGATGCTAAGATTCTTAGAAGCAAGTTAACAACAAAATGTTAGGATACAATTTCTGGGTTAGATATGAAGCTGGTTAGTATTCAGTAGAGGTTCTCTGTCCATGTAATGTAACTTTAGCAGCATCCATACTGGACAAAATGCCATTTCACTACATCTGGAAGTTCCTAAAATATTTATTTTACTTATTTAATCTTATTCACATGAGTGTTTTGACTATAAGTATCCTGCATGCATGCACTGCTCAAGGAGGCCAGAAGAGGACGTCAAATCCCTTGGAACTAAGGTTATAGATAGTTATTATCTGTCATATGGGTGCTGGGAACCAAATGCAAGTCCTCTGCAAGAGTGGCCAGCGCTCTTAGCCTGAGCCATCTCTCCAGCCCCAGGGAGTCTGGAATTTTGAATTAATAAGAAATAGTGAGATGTGCTAAGTACAGCCCACCAGACAGTATTATCCGATACAGACACACTGGACAGTATTATCCAATGTATTATCCGATACAGACACAAAGTACAGCCCACCAGACAGTATTATCTGATACAGACACAAAGCAAGTCACATGCATACATTAAAATGTATTATCCAGGGGCTGGAGAGATAGCCTAGTGGTTAAGAGCACTGACTGCTCTTGCAGAGGACCCGGGTTCGATCCCCAGCACCCACATGGTGGCTAAGAACCATCTGTAACTCCAATTCCAGGAGAACTCCAGTTCCAGGGGAATCCTACACCCTCTTCTGACCTCTGCGGCATTGCACGACACTGGTGCACAAACCTACATGCAGACAGTACATTCATACACATAAAAAAAAAATTTTAAAAAAGGCCTTTCTTCCTTTCGTGGGACTGGAGAGATGGCCTAGTGGTTAAAAGCATTGACTGTTTTTGCAGAGGACCCGGGTTTGATTCCCAGCACCCACATGGCGGCTGAGAACCGTCTTTAACTCCAGTTCCAGGGGAATCTGACACCCTCTTCTGACCTCTGAGGCATTGCACGACACGGGTGCACAAACCTACATGCAGACAGTACATTCATGCACATAAAAAAATAAATTAAAAAATTTTTAAAAATGTATTATCCAACACAAATACAAAGCACATGCATACATTAGAATGTATTATCCAATAGAGACACAAAGCAAGCCACATGCATACGTTAAAATGTTCTAGTACCCACGTTAAAAATAGTGAAATTGGGGCTGGAGAAATGACTCAGAAGTTAAGAGCACTGACTGCTCTTGCAGAGGACCCAGGTTTGGTTCCCAGCAGCCACATGATAGCTAACAACCATCAGTAATTCCAGTTCCAGGGGAATCTGATGCCCTCTTCTGACCTCTAGGCTATATGCACTTACATCCATGCAAGTAATACACTCATACACATAAAAAATAATTTTTTTAATGGTGAAATTTTTTTTTTAGTCTTTTTGAGACAGGGTCTCCCTGTAGCTCCAGGTGTCCTGGAACTCACTATGTAAACCAGGCTGTCCTTGAACTCACAGAGATCCACCTGCCTCTGCCTCCTAAGTGATAGGATTAAAGGTATGTGTGACGACACTGGCATGGTGAAATTAATTTTAATAATATATTTTATATAACCCACCATGTTAGGGTTTTCTAGAGGAGCAGAATCTATACAACGAATATTTATATTACAAAGGGGATTGGATTGGATTGGTTTACATGATATATAGGTTGGATCCAACAATGGATATTTGCATATTGGAGAGGCTGAGAACCCAGTAAACTGCTCAGTTCTCCAGGCCAGATGCCTGAGCATCCTAATCTAGTGTTGAAGGGCTGGAGGTTTTCTGGAGAGCTGCTGGTCTTCAGTTAGTTCATGTTAGAAGGTCGAAGAAGCTGCTTTCTGATGTCAGCGTAGGATGGCTGTAGTATCAGATGGACAGATGCCAGATACACTCACCAACAAGAAGTGGAGACAGGCAGGAAAGCGGCACTACTTTGCCTTCAGACCTGATATCTGAGCCATCCACAGAAAGTACTGCTGGCTCTAGGGAACAGTAATAGTCTCTCCCTTCAGCTAATCCTTTCTGCAAAAGCCCTCACAGACCCACCAGCCTATCTCTTAGTTGATTCTAGATTAAATGAAGTTGGCAACCAAGATTAACCACGACACCAAAATATTATTTGAACATGTATTCAATATCCGAAACATTAATATGTTATAATTTTGCCATCATAAGTCTGTAAAATCTAGCATGGATTGAACGCTTACATCACAGCTCTGCCTGGGCATGTGTCAGGAGGTTAGTAATCACACAGGTAGTGCCTATGGTATTAGACAGCAATTCTGGACAGTCAAGCAGCCTGCCACCTGCTCTGCTCCTGGAAGGATGTGCTGCCTGTCTTGTGTACCTTACTTCCATTTCTCTTCCTATCTCCTCAACAGACTGGAAAAAACAAAAAACAAAAACTGAAGCAGGAAATGCCCCCCTGTACCATGCCAGGCCGGAGGTCTTTGGTGGAAGGAGCCCTAGCCCCAGGGCACTCAGCATGGGGATGGGCCCAAGATGCTCACCTGAGCTCCAGCCCACGATGCCTGTGCTTGATTTTTTATTTCTGACAGTTTCCAGAGCGTCCCACGGACTAAGTGGGAAGGGACATGCTCATTGAAGGGTCTAAATGTGGGCCACTGAACCAGAGCATCGGGAGCCAAGTTCTCACAAAGCACTTGATTAAATGAGACAAAATGTACAATGACTAGTCACGTGAGATGCTTGCTAAGTATTCTTTCCTTTCTCCTCCACACTCAATCAGATGTCACACTGCAGCAGACAGACCAGTAGAGAGAGGAAGAGAGAGGCACCCGGTGAATCACCTGAGCACACAGCACGACAGTCACTCACCCCCAGGTGTAGAAGTGCTGCCAGCGAGAAACCCTGTTCAGAAACTTCCCACATTTCCAGTGCTCACTCATCCAGAACTCTCCAGTTGGGATGGGGGCTCCAAACTGTTACCCCCTTCCTCTGACTCCCAGAAAGGTGCTGAGAGATAATAGCAGCTTCCAAACCCTCTCAGGACAACTGAGAACCCTAAGACCCAGGCAGCATCCAGAGGCCAATTCCTGCATGAGTGGCCCAAGGTGCCCCCCAGTTTGGCCCAACCTCACAGAGACACTTCTCCCAGAGTCTTAGAACTGATCATTGGGTAAAGAAGAGGGCAAGGTAAGGGAGGCCTGAGAGACATCTTCAGTAAGAATGCACACACATAATGAAACTTCAAACCAGATCCAGCAGGTCTCCTGATATTCCAGCATTTCTTCTAGCCCTGTTACCAACTGTGCCCTGTTGTTCTGTGTGGCTGGTATGGATGCCCTGTTGTTCAAGTAGCACCTCTGGGTGCAGGTGTCCTTACTGACCCCCTCACTGAAGTCCTCACCGTGTCTTTGTTACTTTTGTTAATTTACAGATTATTACTACTTGAAACCACAAGACCACCGACCTTTGAAAAAAGATAAGATAAAGAATGCATTTACTTGGTAAAATATTCCACAAAAGATGAATCTTACAACCTCTTTAAATTTAAAAAGAATCTTATTTTTTTAATTACATGCATACGTGTGTTTCTATATGTGGTTATGTGCATGTCAGTATAAGTCCCATGGAGGCCAGAAGGCATCGGATTCCCTGGAGCTGAAGTTACAGGTGGTTGTGAGTGGCCTGCTGTGGACACTGGGAACTGGACTCTGGTTCTTTGCAAGAGTAGTCCATGATCTGAAACTGCCGAATCATCTCCCCAACCCTGATCTAATAACCTCTTGACACACCTTTGAATCTCAGGGCTCCACATACTTAGCTGGCAGGGACAGGGACCAGGTAGCAAGCAACCAGAGCCACGCAGAAGCCCTGTCTCTCTCTGCACATCCTGCTCCACTCTGAATAGTTCTGTGTTGCTCTTATCAGGATCAGATTCTCCCCCTGAACCCGCCAGCATGTTTCCATTCTTGTTAGAAATCGATCTAACAAATTTGAATGGCAGCTGGTGGGGGCTTTTCTGGTTGTCCCCTCACCTGACATCTGAGGGTGTGCGGACTAGAGAAGATGGTAGCTTGCCTGTCATCATCCAGCTAGTGACTCCTCTGGAACTGCTATCTCACCTGACTGAATTGTAGTGTATGCATGATCATCCACATCCTTATATTTACCTCCACTTTAACGAAGCAGGTTGTTATGGTCCCCCAGGATGCTCAGCTAGCTAATCCTTGAAGGCTCAGCCCAGCGGCTGAGAGCCCTCACATTGCACCAGGGACAGACCATCAAATCCAGGACAAGGTCTTAGAGGACGGTCTCTCTAGGAACTAGGGCAGCTCTGCTTGCTTGAAGCTCTGTGCCAGGAGTTGCTCCCTGGATGCTCCTTGGGGTTTATAACATTCACAGAACCAAAATAGGCTCTGAGATGCACAGGCTCCCCAGTCCATGGCTTCCTCCCTGACTCCCACATCCCCAGAGCACCTTCCAGCGGCCCCACCCACACCATCACTTCTTACCACAGTGGAGAATCAGAAATGGAACACAAGGGCTAGAAGCAAGCCTAGTTCTTTTCCAGGTCATTAACCTGTGGGGTGCTTGCTCCTCAAAATGCTACTCTTTGATCAATGTGCTCTCTAATAAAATAACACTTCTCTACAGAATTTCAAGTGGAACACCTAAATTCTAAGAGTTCACATTTGTGAATTTTTTCTCTGTAAGATTTAAAATACCGTGGGCCTGGTATGGTGGTACACACCTTTAATCCCAGCACTAGGGAAGCAAAGGCAAACGGATCTCTGTGAGTTCAAGGCCAGCCTCTTCTACATACTCAGTTCCAGGCCAGCTAGAGCTACAGGAAGATCCTGTCTCAAACACACACACACACACACACACACACACACACACACACACACACAAATGAAAAAAGATTTAAAATACTGGAAGCCTATTAACACAAATTAGACAAATGTTCTGGGTCCATCCTAGTAATTAATAAAAGTCATTTTGGCATCTGGGAAAACCCAGCAAGTTGTCAGTTTTATTAAAGAAAAAGTTCGGGGGGGGAGCTGGAGAGATGGCTCAGCGGTTAAGAGCCCTGACTGTTCAATTCCCAGCACCCACATGGTGGCTAGGAACTGTCTTTAACTCCAGTTCCAGTGATAATCCGACACCCTCTTCTGACCTCCGAAGCATTGCACAGCACGGGTGCACCTACCTTCATGCAGACAGTACACTCATACACATAAAAATAAATAAAAATAATAATGAAAGAAAGAAAGAAAAAAAGAAGAAAAGAAAGAAAGGCTCATGTTCTGCACTTGGTCCTCCATGACAACTCCCATTCTGTCCTCCGAGAAATCCTCTAGCATGTCTCATTTTTGACAAGGGCAGAATATTTACTAAAACTCACATGTCAGAGGTGGCTGGAGGGCTGGCCCTTTTGCAGAGGCCCGAGGTTCAGTTCCCAGCACCCACATAGCTGCTTACGACTGGTTGCAACTTCAGTTCTAGGGATCCAATGTCCTCTTTTGGCCTCCACGGACACTGAATGATATAGTACACTTAAATCCATGCAGGCAAAACACCCGTAAACATAAAATAAAAACAAAGCTTTTAGGGTCTGGAGATAGGAGCAGTTAAGAGCACTGGCTGCTCCTGCAGAGACCTGGTTAGAGCCCCAGCACCCACATGGCAGCTAACAACCATCTGTAACTCCAGTTCCAGGAGATTTAACACTGTCTTCTGACCTCCAAGAGCATTTCATGACACAAATGCACTTACACACATGCAGGCAACATACTCATTTTTTTGTTTGTTTGTTTGTTTGTTTGTTTGTTTTAAGACAGGGTCTCCCTGTAGCTCCAGCTGTCCTGGAACTCACTATGTAGACCAGGCTGGCCTTGAACTCACAGAGATCTGCCTGCCTCTGTCTCCCAAGTGCTGGGACTAAAGGCATGTGCCACCATGCCTGGCTATTAAAAATCTTTTAATAATAATAATAAAATAATAATAAATTCTGCTAACTTGAGGATGCTTTCAAGTGGCAGGAATCAGGGTTGCTAAATGGCCTGTGCAATGCATTTTCAAGGTCACCGGTGCATCAAGAAGAAAAGCCTCCAATAAATGCAATTGCCAAGGTGCCCTGAGATAGCTAGCCATTTCTCATTGTTAGGAGAAATCAAGATGACTATACAGTAAGAGTAGATGTAATGCACCCGTGCAGAGCGGTGAAGAGAGCTAGGCCAAGTATTCTTCCATTTATTCCTCATCACAACATATGTTAGTCACCTCAGTTGCTATAGCAAAATTCCATAGACCATGTAGTTTAAAGAACAAACATTTCGTTCTTTTTTTTTGAGACAGGGTCTCCCTTCATTCCCAGCTGGCTTGGAGCTTGCTCTGTAGATCACGCTGGCCTTGAACTCACGGAGATCCGCCTGCCTCTGCCTCCTGAGTGCTGGGATTAAAGGCGTGCGCCACCACACCCGGCTTAAAGATGGTTCTTAGCTGCCATGTGGGTGCTGGGAATTGAACCCGGGTCTTCTGCAAGAGCAGTTGGTACTCTTAACTGCTGAGCCATCTTTCCAGCCCCACAAACATTTATTTCTTAAGATCAAGGAGCTGAGCTGGCAGATTCTGTGTGGCTTGCTGGTGACTATTTTCTGTGTGTGTTCTTACACAGTGTTGGGGAGAGTTTCCCTTTAAATATTTTCCCTTAAAAAGACATTAATCCCATCATGGGGATCTACTGTCATGACTTCATTTCATACAAATGGTAAAGGTTCAACCTCCAAATGTCATCCCATTAGGTATCAGGGCTTCAAAATATAGATGGGGATGGGACACAGACATCAATGCATGACAGGGATTCGCAACCGATGTACCCACTGCACAGCTAGAGATGGACGGGGACACAGTTTGCCCAAGGTCGTGCTGCTCAAAGCTCACCAAGCTGGAACTAGAATAGAGATCTGAACTCCAGCTACCCTGTGCTCATAACCAGAGGTCCACCTCTTTAAACCACTGCTGGGAGTTGGGGTGGGGGTGGGGGGCAGATTTAAAAGGTCAGGTTCACGGCAGAGACACAGAAAATGATTTCCTACCCAAGCAAAGGAGCAAGAAAGTGAGAGTCAAGAAAGTCCTCGAAGCTTACCCCAGTCTAGACTAAAGAAACCTGAGGCCCAGAGTCTACAGTGAGGGCCCCTCGCCAGGGCAGAGCTGGGATGAAAAGCCAGCGTTCCCGACCCTCCCTGGGGAACACTGGCCCTAGGCCTTGGCGAGTCTCAACTCTGCTGTTTTACAGTGATTCATCCTGCCTCCGACAGCAGCCTGTCACTGCCCACAGCCAGCTCACACCCCCGCTCTTCCTACTCTGAGACACCGAAGTGACGTGTCGCATGATTTTATAGGTCTGTTTTTTAACCTCATTGTAATATTAGGAACAAATCTGCTTAGCAGTTGAGATGGGCAAATTAGGACCAAGCTGAACGCCTACAGCACCCTAGACTATTCTGGGACTACCAAGGCAGTTTCATATACCTGGGGAGGTTACTTAGGGGGACCCTGCTTGGTGCCCCTCTGACCTCCAAATGCAGTCAGATGACCCTGGTTGGCTCTGGAGCCAACTATTGCTTGGTAACTTTTTTTCCCTCTCCTGAGTCTGTTTTCTTACTTGTAAATTGGGAATGTTATTTACGTCAAAATCGAGCTGTGCTAAAGATGAAGCAATTAAATAAAATGGAGCAAAGCTTGTGGGTAGGCAGCACGGCCTATGTTCCTCAGACACTATTTATTTGTAGGAGTTAACCAATTCCTTCCCAGGGGGCTGCTGGCCACTACCACAGTTAAACCATGGTCCCTTACAAGAGCATTTGCCTTGACCTTGGCACCAAAAGTGATACAGGGAGAAAGAGCATCTCCTTGAGGGTTTTTAGTCTCATTTATAGAAGAATTTAAAAATGCACCCAAACAGGCTTTAGGACGATTTTATTAGCAATATAAAGAAAACTCTTAGGGGTAGGCTGGTACTCTCTGCAGCTGCCTTGGGGAGAAGGAAAAGAGCCAGGAGGCCATGCAGACTTAGAGCCTTTAATCCCAGCACACGGGAGGTAGAGGTAGCGGAGCTCTGTGAGTTCAAGGCCAGCCTGGTCTACAGAGCGAGCTCCAGGACAGCTGGTACTAAAAAGGGAGACCCTGCCCCCAAAAATACCAAAAAAAAGAAAAAAAAAAAAAAAAAAGAAAAGGGATATGAAGAAAAGGAGAGATCAAGCTTTTCTGAAGAATTCAGAAATTTATACACACACTACTTAAAGACTTACAGAGCTGCAAGCCTGTGGTGGGATCCAGAAGCACTGCACTGAGAGGTAGGATTCCAGGGAGGAAAAGTTCACCTTAAGGTGAACCTGCCCTTCTAGGGGTCGTCCTATGACCACATGATTGACCAGTGAAACTGGAAAGGTAGGTCTTCCAACAGATAAACTAGAGATTTTATAGTTTTGATCAGTTAATCTTTTTTTTTTTTTTTTTTTTTTTTTTTTCATTTAACTTTTTTTTTTTATTTTTTTTTTTTTTGGTCTTTTTCAAGACAGGGGTCTCCCTGTAGCCCCAGCATCCTGGAAATCATCGGTAGAACAGGCTGGCCTTGAACTCAAAAAGATCCACCTGCCTCTGCCTCTCAAGTGCTAGGATTAAAGGTGTGTGCCACCACAGCCGGCATTTGATCAGTTAATCTTATGGGGCCATTTTGCTCCTCTAACACTTGACACAAAAACGATGTTAGATCTGGCCGGGCGTGGTGGCGCACGCCTTTAATCCTAGCACTTGGGAGGCAGAGGCAGGCGGATCTTTGTGAGTTCAAGGCCAGCCTGGTCTACAGAGCGAGTTCCAGGACAGCTGGGGCTAGAGGGAAACCCTGTCTCAAAAAGACCAAAAAAAAAAAAAAAATGATGTTAGATCTGATGCAGCCCAGGCAGGTGCTGAGGCTGGTGGGCGTGGCAGAGACTCCATCTGCTGCCCAGGGAGGCTGACACAAGGAGAGTGCCCTGTACCTGGGCAGCCTGGCCGAAGAGGGCCTTTCTTGCCCAGCAGTCTTTTTCCTTTCTATTTCCTTTTAAACTCTGGGAGTATGGGAAGAAATCAGAGCAGACATGATGTGGCAGGAAAACCAAGGAGGTTTGAACTGTGGGGTCAGAGCCCCTTAACTCTGAAGATACCTGTTAGAGCCGGAGCCTGGCGACACCACTCAGCAGCTGTGAGGCAGAAGGGATATACTTCAGTAGGCTTTACCTTTCTTTTCTCATCTGTAAAATGCAGATGATAACGGCTTCCATCTCACCAGGTTATGAAGAAGATTGAGGAAATCTGCCTGCTTTCAATTACAATACAGGAAGTTGCTCCCAGGCCAAACTGGCTTAAAAACATACTATTTATTATATGTCAGGAGTTGGGTCAGGAATTCAGCAAGGCTCAGATGGATGACTGCTACTTGTGTGGCACTCACTGTCTACAGTCTCCCAGTGGTACTCGGTGTGGTGACTGGTTTGAATTGCCAAGTTGGCACCATTTGGAATCGCCTGGGAGAGGAGCGTCTGAAAGTATCTGTGAGGAATTATCTTAATTACATTAACTGATTGTGGAATGCCCCCCCTCCCCCCCACACACACTGTGGGCTATACCGTTTCCTAGGCTTGGGGTGCTGAACTGAATAAAAAGGAGAAATCTGGCTTCGAGAGCATACATGCGCTCATTCTCTGTTTCTGGACAGTGGGTGCCATGTGACCAACTAGAAACAAAAGGAGGACAGTTGGTGATGGGCTGGGCTGGGGACCCCAACATGGCTTCACTTACCTGAGTTGGCAGAGTTTTCTTGGCATGGTGAGTGCAGATCCTGAACTGTTACCTTGGGCTTCCTACCCAGAAGACAGGAAGTGGGAACAGACAGTTCCATAATTCCTGGTCCTGGACATGAAAAAACATCAATTTTACTATATTCAATGAGTCACGGTCATCACAGAGCCTTTTTAAACTCAAGGAAAGGAGACAAAAAAACCAGATTAAGTAGAATACTGTGGCCACCACGGGGACAGCCACAGGGCCTGAATGGATTATCATGGAACTGAAAGAGGACCAGGAGATTCATGCGGTTTTAGTTCTGTACTTTTACTCCTTCATCAACGCACCAGTGATAAAGGCACAGAGAACTGTGTTTGTTTGTTTGTTTGTTTGTTTATTTGTTTGAGACAGTCTCCCTGTCTGTCCCAGCTGTCCTGGAACTCACTATGTAGACCAGGCTGGCCTTGAACTCACAGAGATCCACCTGCCTCTGCCTCCTGAGTGCTGGAATTAAAGGCATGTGCCACCACACCCGGCCAATATTCACAGAATAATGAATAATAATAAAGTGGCTAGGATATAACAATTTTGAAAAATAAGATAAGTACATCAATGTTATGTCCGTGCTATGGCTACTTAGGAAGTCAACGTGTTTCCTGAGAAACTAGAGGGGGAACAGGCATTCTGGAGATAACTCTCAGCAAACATTCTTGCATAAACTTCATAGATTTTCTCATGAGACAAGGCTCTCCAGATATACAAGCTCAAGGTTCAGCTGAATTCACTAAACATTTCTTTCTTTTTTTTTTTTCCCCTAACAGATGAGATTCTAAACATTTTTTTCTTTTTGGTCTTTTTTGAGACTGCCCACCTTAACATCATTAGCTAGAGAGTGAGCTGGTTCTCGGGAGCATAGTTTGTTACCATGCCAGCCCTCTTTCACTCTCTCAGTCTCACATGTGCTTACTGGCTTGTGCTAGAAAGCTTTAGTGTCACCTCGACACACCTGGGTTGATGAAGTCTCAATTGGGCAATTGCCTTCCATTGGACTAGCCTGTGGCCATGTCTGTGGGGTATTTTCTTGATTGTTGAGTGATGTTGAAGGGCCCAACCCACTGTGGGCAGTGCCACCCAGGCAGGTTATTCTGTATTGTATAAGAAAGCAGGTTGAGCATGGGCCACAGGAGTCCTCCAAGGTCTATGTTTGGGAGGTGTAAGACTAATAAACCCTTTCCTCCCCAAGTTGGTATTGGTCAGACTGTCTTCTCACAGCAACTGAAAAAGAACCAGAACAGAAATTGGTACTGAGACTTATGTTATGTTTTATGTTATGTTATATGTTATGTTATGACTACCTGACCTCGGTGTTCTAGGGAGGATTGTGGGCTAGAAAAGTCATTAAGTGACTAGAGTTTGTTGCTGTGGAGCTTGGAACAGTTGTGCTGAAAGAGTTGTAGACGATGGAGGACTGGGTTGTGAAGCTTCAAAGGGAAGCGGAGACCCTCGGGGCTATTTATATGATATTTTGAATTGAGAATCTGTGGGTTCTGGTTGGCTGGGGCTGAAGAATAAGCCGTGATTAAGAAGAAGCCAGAACCTGAAGTGAACCCTTTGTTGTACTGGGACAATTGATGCTGGTCAGCTGGGGCTGAAAATTCAGCTGTAAGTAACAAGAGACCAGCATCACTGTGGTGAGATCTTTTGGGAAGAATTTCCTCAGGATCAGCACACAGAAGGAGTCTGGAGGGAGCTCGAGGCTCCATCTCAAGTTGGAAGCAGGACTGGTGTTAAGTGTGAAGGGGGCACAGAGAGCAGCTGAGGATTGGCATCCTGAGAGGCCAGAAGAGCCCACTGGTGAAGATGCATCCTCAGTGTCAGTAGAGACCCCAGCTTTGGGGGGATGCCAGGACCATGGGATGACCACCAAGAGCAGCAGCAGGTGTGGAATGGATCTGGCCTGGGCCTGTGAGATGAGCTGTGTGTGCTGTGGACGGCAGAGTCAGAGAGGGGAGCTGCCGAAACCCTTTGTAGCTTAGAAGATGGTGAGTGAATCCCACATGTCCAGCTTCGAGAAACTTTGCTGGACTACAGTTTTGCTTTAGTGTACCTAATACTTCCCTTTGAAATAAAACAGTACTCAACTTGTTTTTAATTTTGCAGGAGCCCACAGTTGAGAGATTGTTAAAAGAAACTTTGAACTTTTAAGTGTTTGAATTTTTTTAAGGACTGTGGGCCTTTTAAGGTTGTATTGTTTTATGTTGTGATATTAACATCATACCTTAGGGAAAGCTTATGCTGAGTCATCTCACCAGCCCAAATTACTATATTTCTATGACATTTCTTAATTTGTTGATTCTTTATATAGCCAAAAAATATCAACTGAACACTTGCCTGGGTCCCCAGGTCATGTGAATGATCAAGGTCTTCTAGGGCGCTGACCTGAGCTGGCGAGTCTGAAGGGCCTGCGCCTGGGCCTGAGAGAGGAGCAGGACAGAGAGTTTAGTCATGGCCGGATCTGGGAGCTACTGTAGAGAAGCCACACCAAGCCTGCTCTATGGCTGTTATGTACCCCCACCAAAGATGCTGAAGTCCTATCCCCCGATATCTCCATGAACTTCTCAGGAAGCAAGGTCTTTGCAGATGATTGGGCTAAGATGAGGTGGTTGTGGTGAAGTCTAATCCAACATGCCAGTGTCTTCATAAAAAGAGGTGTTGGACACACAGGACAGACACAGGGAGGGGCTGTGTAATGGTCAAGACAAAGGAGCAGGCAGTGCTATTACAAGTTAAGGACCATCACAGTTTGCAGCCTCCAAAGGAAGAGAGCTCTCAGGAGGACAAAGCCAGTTCACCACTTGACCTTGGACTTTCAATTTCCAGAAGAATTAGACCATGGGTCTGTGTCGTTGGGACCAGGAGACTATGACATTTTGGTAGGCAGCTCTGGCAAAGTAGGACAGTGAACAGGCTCATCCTACTTGAGCCAGTGGCCTGAGTAGGGGAATGCTTGAGAGATGCCCAGAGCGACCTAGTGTGAGGTCTAGAGGAGCCAGAGACGGACCCAGGGGATCACGCACAGACCAAGGGTCTCAGGGACAAGCCTCCTGCATTAGTTACTTTTCTTGCTGCTGTGACCAAATACTTCACAAGAAGCAACTTAACTGGCTTATAGTATGAGAAGATTGCTTCATCATGGTGGGGAATACGTGGCATGAGCAGGAAGCATTGCGTCCAGTAAGAAAGCAGAGAAATGCGTGCTGGTGCTCATCTTGCCTTATCTTTAAAAAATATTTATTTATTTATTTATTTATTTATTTATTTATTTATTTATTTATTTATTTATGTGTGATCACAGCAGGGTGTGTGGAGGTAAAAGGACATTTGGTGTGAGTCAGCTCTCTTCTACCGTGTGGGTCCTAGGGACTGAACTCAAGCTTGGTGGTGCAGGGTCCTGCCCCGCACGGCAACCTCTCAACCTCCCATGTCCCGGAGACACTCAGACAGATGGGGAGTCAGTCACAGCCGATCTCGTTTATTGCAAGCACTACAGCAGTTTATAAAGGCAAAGACCACAAGGGAACAGCCAATCATCTTAAAGGTCAAATAGCTAGAGGCAATCAGAAAAGTTTCAAAATAACCCTGGCCACACCTACCTTACTTCCTTTAGCCTCCTCTTGTTTACTTAGGACCAGCTGGCCCGGCTACCTTACTTCCTTTAGGTGCTGTCTTTAGGATGTTGTTGCCTCTCATGCCCCCCTTCATGGTGGTAAGTTCTCCTACCCACAAAGCCATCTCACTGAAAGTTCTCAGTTGCTTTATCTGATACTTTGACATAGCCTAGCGTCATCTGAGAGGAAAACCTCAATTCAGGAATTGCTTAAATCAGAATGGCCAGTTGGCATGTCTGTGGGGGATTGTCTTCACTGTTAAATGTCTTCACCGTTAATCGATGTGAGAGGCCCAGCCATCGTGAGTGACTCCATTCCCTAGGCAGGTAGTCCCGGGCTGTACGAGAAACCTAGCTAAGCATGAGTCTGTGCAAGCCACATAGCACCATCCTCCATGAGTTCTCCTATACTTCCTTGGCTGTGAAGTGAGTTCCTTGGTCAGAGGTAATGCTGTGTATAACAAGTAGGCCTGCCTTCAAGTACCTGCTTCAATCCCTGCCCTGATGTCCCTTAATGATGACTAGAACTGTAAACTAAAATAAACCTTTTCTCTCCTAAGTTGAAAAGGTCATGGTATTTGTCACAGTAACAGAATGAAACTAGTCTACTGGCCAATCTTCTCCTTTTTAACTAATCCAGGACCTCAGCCTATGGAATGCTGTCTTCCCACCTCAGTTAACAGTAACCTAAATAATCCTTCACAGGTGTGCCTAGGTGATTCTAGATCTCATCAAGGTAATAACCAATGTTAACCACCAAACACACCATTCGGGCCGAGGTCTCCCACTGCCTCTATACCTGGCCGGGAAGAGTCATAGAATCTTTGTGAATCCTGACCTCCTATGCATCCTCACCCACTCAGCATCCAAGTGGCCTCCACTTGACTGAGGTCAGAATCTATTTAAATGTTGTCAGCTTGTCTTCCAGCTGTCAGCTCAGACCACAACACCACATATTTTCCATCAATAATTGAACTATCTCAGGAACTGCAGCTCCGGAGGGTCCCTGAAGAGCTGACTTGCCTTCATTCATTAGTGAGAGAGTACTTACTGCCTACCCAGGTGTGCTGGGGGATGCCCTCCCCTGCTTCCTGTCTCTCCCTCCCCTTCATTTCCATCTTCTTTTTATGCTCATTCTCTAAGGCTGCATATAGAGACCCTTTAGATTTTGTGGTTTCCCAAATGCATATCCGTCTGTGTAACACACGTAGAAATACAGAAGTTAAGGAGTGTGGTTGTCTGAATGAGAAATGCCCCCCATAGGCTCATGTATTTAAATACTTGGTTTCCTGTTTGGGAAAGTAATGGACCATTTAGGAGGTATAGACTCACTGGAGGAAGTATGTCACTAGGGGCAGGCTTTGAGGGTGTATAGCCTCATCACACTACCAATTTGCTCTCTCTGCTTCCTGTGTGTAGAGATATGATCTCTCAGCTTTCTGAGCCTGCTGCTACACCTTTCCCCACCACCATGGATGCTCCCTCTAGAAGCCAAAACAAACTCTTCCTTTGGTAATTTGCTTTTGGTCACAGTATTTTATCACAGCAACTCAAAAAGTAACTAATATAGAAGTTGATAGTAGAGAGTGGGTTATTGCTTTGAAGAGCCTGACCATAGTTTGTTTTTTGGAATGTGGAAGACTTTGAAAGTTTGGACTAAGCAGTTGGCTAGTCTAGTAGCAGTCTGAAAAACAGTAGTGCTGAGAGTTACGTGGACTGTGGAAGCCCGGTTCCTAAGGTTTCAAAGCAGAATAAGATTTCTGTTAGAACTGGATGGGCTAATTTCAAGAGCAAATAAGGCAGGAAGAAATGCAAAGTGTACAGTGTGCAGAGAAAAAAAAGCACTAGGAAGCTTAATGTTACAGCCAACGCATATGCTGAAAGAGACTGTAATCTTGGTAGTAACCAAGATTAGTGGCATTAAGGACAGGCCTCCTGCTCTGTACCGGGACAAGGGGAAGGGTAACTTCAGGGCAAGACACCACCCAGCTAAGTGTCTAACTTGTAAAAGGAGAAAGCCCAAGGGGTTGCTTGCTCCTAGAAAGAAACTGCTTCATACAAAAGTCTGGCTGAAGGAGGCAAGGACCCATCCCAAGGTGGCAGCTAAAGTTGGCTGTGTCATCCACATGGTGCTGACTTTGGGGGCATGAAAGATACAAGAGTGAGTGAGGGGTCGTGGATTCTTCCTCTGCCAGTTGAGGGTGCTGCTGAGGCCAGGCAAGGTGTGTCAGGAGAATCCCTGCAAATGCTGTGAGACTCCATTGTATGGAACTGTGAAAATGAAACCTAGGTTGCAGTAGGGATCCCGAGATGTTGGAGATGCCAGAGTCACAAGACATCTGTCACAGACAGATGCATACAGGAAGTGGAAGCAGCCCAGGAGATACATGTATGTTGTAGGCAGCAGAAAGGGAGGAGCCACCTATCCAAAGTGACACACACAGGAAGTATCTGGAAGAACTGAGCAGTGCTGATGTGGGCATGATCTGCAGTGTTACAATAAGGGGAGTCAGGCACTCAGAGCCACTGAATTTTGGATATTGATGTTAACATGACCCTTAGAACTCAACCCAGGATGTCTGCAATACATGACTTATATATATAGCCTTTTTTTGTGTGTGTGTCTTTTTGAGACAGGGTCTCCCTGTAGCCCAGCTGTCCTGGAACTCACTCTGTAGACCAGGCTGGCCTTGAACTCACAAAGATCCACCTGCCTCTGCCTCCCAAGTGCTAGGATTAAAGGCGGGTACCACCACACCCGGCCTATATATATATATATATAAATGATTAGATGATATATATCCTTTTGAGGGGGGAGGGGTGGGGGTGTCCCCCTTTTTTTTTTTTTTTTTTTTTTTTTTTTTTTTTTTTAATGTGTGTGATGAAATGTAAACCGTCTGAATGTAGGTTTGGTGCACCCCTGCACGTGCGCAGAGGTCAGAAGAGGATGTTGGATTCCCCTGGAACTGGATCTCTGATTGAGTTAAGAAGGTTTTACTCCATGTGGTTGCTGGATTGAACCCGGGGTCGTCTGCATAGCAGTCAAGTGCTCTAACCACTGAGCCAATCTCTCCAGCCCTGAGGGAGGTCTTTTTGAGACAGGGGGGGGGGGGGGGGGGAAAGGGAGGGGGGGATGATCTCCCTATAAGCCCAGCTGGCCGAAACTCACTATGTAGAGACCAGGCTGAGCCTTGAACTCAGACGGATCGACTCCCTGCCTCTGCCATCCCAGTGCTTGGATTAAGGGTATAGACCACCATGCTTGGCTACATGACTTATATCTTAAATAAAGGGAGATTTAAAAATTAATTACTGGTCATTGTCTAATTTATTGTTCAATGTATCTTTCATCTATTGATATGAAACAAAATTCTTCATCAATGAATGGCTTAATATAATCAGTTATTTTGCCCATAATTTATAGGTCAAGAATTAAGAAAGGCTCTGGCAAGAATGGTTTCGAGTCTTTTTTTTTTTTTTTTTTGTTTTTTTTTGGTATTTTAGAGACAAGGAATCTTACCGTCTGTGAGCCCAGCTGTCCTGGACTCGCTCTGTAGACCAGGGGTGCCAGTGACACTCCAGGAGATCCACTTGTCCGTGCCTCCCAAGTGTTAGGATTAAAGGCATGCGCCACCAATGCCTGGCTTATTTTATTTATTTATTTTTGTAGGTTTGTGTATTTTCTAAATGGAGATCTTTGAGACTAATGAAGGACTGACTTCCAGGAGAGCTTTCCCTACATGTGTCTGTCCTGTTTAGTGTTCCTTGGTCTCCCATGCCATCCTTAAGAGTCTATACATGATGCTTGATCCTTACAGAATGGGGGTCTCACCTGCCATCAGCTAGGGCCAGGCTCACAGCTAGATGGTCTAAGAAGGCTTGGGGCTGGAGAGATGGCCTAGCGGTTAAGAGCGGCAACGCCAGCATCTGCAGAGGACCCGGGTTCGATCCCCAGCACCCACATGGCGGCTGAGAACCGTCTGAAACTCCAATTCCAGGAGAACTCCAGTTCCAGGGGAATCCGACGCCCTCTTCTGACCTCCGCAGCATTGCACGACACGGGTGCACAAACTTGCATGCAGACAGTACATTCACACATACAGAAATAAATAAAATTAATAAAAAAAAAAAAGAAGGCTTTGCTCCCATTCTGGATCCCCCCCCCTCCAGGTGACCTGTCTTTAATCAGTCATCTACCCATGCTTCTGTACAGTATAGGTCTTGGGGTCCTCAGTGTGAAAGTAAAACCTTCCATGTGCCTTCAGACTTAAATTTAGAACTGCACAATACCACTACCACTGATCTATTGGGTAAACTAAGTCACAAGGACATCGGGTCAAAGAGGAGGGAAGGACTCCCCCTCTCGGGGAAGAGTGGCATAGGAAGACGGGGAGGGGACGACTTACAGCAGCTGCCTTCGGAGGCCATCCACCGTGACAGGATCTAGTGATATGATTTGAGGGAGCTCGTCAGGTCCCCTAGAACATACATCTAGGTAGAATGCCTAGATGTCTAGCATTCAACAAATGTTCGCCAGTGATAATAAAAATCTGAAGCGTGTAATAAAAATTTTATTTTTCTCCACAATGTTGAACTTCCTCATTAAGAAAAATCCTCACTGGGCTGATGAGATGTCTCAGTGGGTAACGGCACTTACTGAAAAGCTCAAGATTGATCTTTAAGTCCTGTGGTGGAAGGAGAGAACCTGCTCCCCTGAGTTGGCCTCTGACCTTCACACGTGTGCCATGACACATGCATACCCATGTAGCCCCAGTCCCCACATATAAATAAATAAATAAATAAATAAATGCAATTTAAAAAATTTGTAAAGGAAGAATAATCATTACAGATTGAGTTCTTTTATGACTTAAAAACAATGCATTCATGATGTTATTGGAAATAATTCAATTACACTAATCATTATTATGTATCTGCTAACACTTCATGGCATAGTGTCTATTCTCAGGGACCTCATCCTGGTAACATGAGGACCAGTAGAATCAGGGGATGGGATTTGATATAGAGCTGGGGTACTGTTTAAAAGAAAATGAAGAGATAAGTTATGGGACGGAGGAATCAAAGACCTTAGCGAATTTTGAATTTAAACATCTCCAGTATTACATGCCAATTTTAGAGTTTCCTTGTTTCTGAAATCAGGAAAACAGCATCTACTGGCATCACAGAGCATGTGCTTTTTAATTAAAAAAATATATTTTATGTATATGTGTTTTCCCCACATACATGTAAGTGCAGTCAAGCATGCAATACTACAGAGGCCAGAAGAGCTTGTCAGATCCCCTAGAACATACATGTAAGTGCAGTCATGCATGCAATACTACAGAGGCCAGAAGAGCTTGTCAGATGCCCTAGAACATATATGTAAGTGCACTCATGCATGCAATGCCACAGAAGTCAGAAGAGCTTGCCAGATCCCCTTGAACATACATGTAAGTGCACTCATGCATGCAATTCCCACAGAAGCCAGAAGAGCTTGTCAGATCCCCTTGAACATACATGTAAGTGCACTCATGCATGCAATGCCCACAGAAGCCAGAAGAACTTGTCAGATCCCCTAGAACTGGAATTACAGATGGTTGTTAGGTGACATGTGGGTGCTGGGAACTCAACCCAGGATCCTCTACAAGAGCAGCCAGTGCTCTCAACTGAGCCTTCTCCCTAGACCAGTGTGTGCTTGTTAAACTGGCAGCAGTGAAGACTCCCAAATCGCAATTGCTTAATACAACGATATCTCACTGTGACAGAAAGCTCACAGTGGGTCCAGTTTCTTGTCTGGTCTTCAGAGGCTGGTTCAGCTTTACCCAGAGTTTTGATCTTAAGGTGCTCCTCTATTAAAATGAGCTCCAAAGTCTCCACAGCAGAGCAGTTCAAACGCCTCCATGCATGCGAATCAGGTCTCTCACTCACGTTGCAGTGGCCAGAGTGAGATGTAGCCTAGTTACCCCCACCCCACTCAACACCAGGTGACTAACTCCTGCCCACCCGGCACCAGGGACACAACTTTAACTGGTGAGTCATTAGCTACTGTGGGCTTAGAAACCGTTATGTCATTCTTAGTTGAGACTCTACTATTAAATTTGAAAATATGAAAATTCTCTGTGTGAAATAAATGAATATATATAAAAACTTTCTCCCTTCCTTCCTTCCTTCCTTCTTTTTCTTTCTTTCTTTTTTTCTTTCTTTCTTTCTTTCTTTCTTTCTTTCTTTCTTTCTTTCTTTCTTTCTTTCTTTCTTTCTTTTCTTTTCTTTTCTTTTCGGTAACTCACTATGTAAACCAGACTGGCCTCGGTCTCAAAGAGCTCTACCTGACTCTCCCTCCTAAGTGTTGGGATTAAAAGCATGAACCACCACATCCGGTTTGATATGAGGACTTTTTCGACAACTTATAAAGTCCATGAGGGACCGCGCTCGGGATCGAAAGGTTATTCCTGGACAAACTGTCAGCCCATGAAAGGAAACAGCCAAAATTGACCAGAGTCCAAGTCAACAGCTCCAGAGAGAGTGGACTGTTTTACCTCTCATCCACCTGTGCCCCTTTTCTAAGCCTAGGGAACAACCTGCGGAAGAGGGGGCGTGGTAGAATGTAAGGGCTGCGATTGGGGTGAATGGTGAAACTACAGCAATGTAGTCTGGACACTCATTTGATCAACTTGATTGAACAAACAACCTGTCACCCCCCACTGGATGGTGGGGCTGTAGGTGTTTGGGCACAACAGCCTGCAGATAGGTTTTGCATGAAGGATGCTTGTACTCATGGATTATCACTTATAGCTAAAAATGAAAAAAAAAA
>VZQC01000897.1:386843-424343 GCA_009823505.1 Rhizomys pruinosus | reverse complement strand
CCTAAGTCTTTATTTTCCCCTGGAACCACATCTTTTGCAGCCATGCTTCCTTCCAGGCCTCCACTAGAATGGCCCTTTAAGCTCTGCTTACAGTAGTCAACAGCCTTTCTAGCCCAAAGTTCCAAAGTTTTCCACATTTCTCCAAACATCCACATGGTCAGGTTCTTCACAGCCAACAGCCCACTCTCTGGCACCAAATTACTATATTAGTCACTTTTCTGTTGCTGTGATAAAACACCATGACCAAAGGAGCTTATAAAAGGAAGAGTTTATTTGAGCTTACGATTGACGGTTTCAGGGAATTAGAGTCCATTGTGGTGGGAGACATGGCAGCTGGAGCTGGAGACTGGAGCAGCAAATCGAGGGTCACATCTCGCAAAGAGCACAGGAAGCAGAGAGAGCAACTGTAGACCACGAGGCTTGTTAAAACTCACTAAGCCTGCCACCAGTGACACACTTCCTCCATCACGGCCACACCTTTTAAGACCTCCAAAAACAGCACCACCAACTGGAGACAAACGTCTGAATACTTACAGCCTATGGGGGACACTCATTCAAACCACCACAGAAGGTTTTCATTGTTCTTGTTCAGGGGTATGGGCTAACAGCTTTGAAACTGCTTCCTAGGGCTGGAGAGATGGACTAGCGGTTAAGAGCACCGACTGCTCTTGCAGAGGATCCGGGTTTGGGTTTCATCCCCAGCACCCACATGGCGGCTAAGAACCATCTTTAATTCCAGTTCCAGGGGAATCCAACGTCCTCTTCTGACCTCTGTGGCATTGCACTACACGGGTGCACAAACCTACATGCAGACAGTACATTCATACACATACAAGAATAAATTTTAAAAAATGAAACTGCTTCCTCTATATTCTGGAAAATTGAATGAAGGGCTTGAGGGACAGGATTTTAATTTTATTTTATTTTTCTATTGGAAAAGGTGAACTCATAGCCTGAACCAATAATATTTTTTTGGAGACAGTCTCACTGTATAGCCTTAGCTGGCACAGAATTCACTTTGTAGACCAGACTGGCCTTGAACTCACAGAGATCTGTCTGCCTCTGCAGCTAGCCTTTTTTTATATAGCCAAGGTGTGCTGGCCCAAGGAATGGCACCACCCACAGTGGATTGGGCCCTCTCCCCCAAGATCAATCAGAAATCAAGACAATCTCCCATAGATATGGCCACAGGCCAATCTGATTGAGGTATTGCCTTTGTTGAGGTTCCCTCTTCCCAGGTGACTCCAGATTTGTGTCCAGTTGACAAAAACTAACCAGCACAGTGTCTTAGCCTCTTAGCAGGGAGCAGCCTGGGATCTCTTAGGTGGAGGGCTGTCAGTTAAACAAGTTCACAGTGAAGGGAAGGACTACTAAGTGACTAGCTAGATACTTGTGGGGCTCTCGGGTGAGTTTAGCCATCTAGTAATTTTCCACTAGCAGCTTCCCAGCACTGAAATAGTCACGAGGAGGTTGAAGTCTGTTATGACTTAACACAGGAGGTGTTGCAAATGTTTGCCTGAAGTAAAGTTCTGTATCTGCACATTCTTTCCAATATGTAAGCACTGAGGTGCCTGTGGTTTGGCAATGCTTCCTCATTCCCTGCCCTTTATATTCTACTTGTGTTCCTACAATAAATGAGACTTGATCAGAACCTGCCTTGTCTCCATTCCTTGCCTCTCTTGCCCCTTTCCCTCACTTTCTCTTACAGGACCCCATTGACTGACCCGCAGGATGGGTCATGTGGCACCCAACATGGACTCTAAGCACGGAGGACCCCATGAAGGGGACACAGCAAGAGGGCCCGGAGAAAAGAGAAATATAAATTCAGTGTGCATCACAGGAACCTGCTGCTGCATAAACTGAGATAAGTGCTGTGTTAAGATGGGGCAAGAATTAAGTCAGCATCAGTTGTATGTTGAACAATTAAAGCAGACCCTCAAGGTGTGAGGAGTAAAGGTTAAGATCCAGCATCTCCTTAATTTTTTTTTTTTTACTTCATTAAAGAGATTTGTCCTTGGTTCCCTCAAGAAGGGACTATATATATTAAAATATGGAAGCGAGTGGAAGACGCTTTTCAAGACTATTATCAAACCTTTGGGCTTAGTAAAATTCCTGTAACTGCCTTTTCTTACTGGAACTTGATAAATGAGGTATTGGATTCCCATTCCACCACAGTTGTGGCTGCTGTAGAGGAGGGACATAAACTCTTAACAGAGACTAAACAGCCTAATTATCCAGAATCTAAAGAACAATCACCAGAAGCCAGTAATCTATCTAATATCCATTATGAAAATGAATCTGTCTCCTCACTGCACCCAAGTCCTGCTCCTTCAGAGAAAAGCCAAAATTGTCCCCCGCCTATTAAAAAACCTCCCAAGATATATCCCAGTTTAAAATTATTGACTAAAGATTATCCAGAGGTAAAAGATGATGATCTTAGTCCATCAGATTGGGAAGACATAGAGGAAGAGGCCGCTAAGTACAAAAGGGAGGACTTGCCACCATTTCAAAAGCCTCCCCCGTATGCCCCTAGTGAGGATCCCTTCACCATGCTGGCAGCTGACCCTCAAAAGGACCTCCAACAACAAATTACTGCCCTGGAAAGGCAAATCCAGTTAGAACAAAAACATCAAGAATTAATTGTCCGCTTAAATAGACTCAGGACTGGACAAGATGACTCTCAGACCCCAAATTCATGTCCCAGCAATCCCGTTCCTCTAGGGCCACCTATAAAACCAGTAAAAAGGGGAGATATGCCTGCCTCAGCTTTTCCAGTCATGGAATGCGTGGTTGAGGGCCAGCCAAATGAACAAATATATCAAACTTTAGAATTTAAAACTTTAAAAGAATTAAAAATGGCTGTTTCTCAGTATGGCCCTCTAGTTCCTTTTACTATGACCATGATAGAAAACATCAGTGAATTATGGCTAATGCCTGAGGACTGGTATAAAACTACTAAGGTGGTCCTCAGCGGTGGGGATTATTTGTTATGGAAATCAGAATTCCACGAATCCTGTAGAGAAATGGCACGCCGCAATCTACAAGCTAATAATAACTGGACCTATGACATGCTCATAGGAGAGGGAGCTTATGCTGCCCATGATGCTCAAATTCAGTATGACCCAGGACTTTTAACTCAAATCCTGACTGCCACCCTTAAGGCTTGGTGAAAATTCCCCAACAAAGGGGAGACAGGTATTTCCCTCACCATGGTCAGACAGGGAGCCGATGAGCCCTTCCAAGAATTTGTCAATAGATTACTAACCACCGCCTCCTGCATATTTGGTAATGCAGAAGCTGGTATTGATTGTGTCCAACAATTAGCTTATGAGAATGCAAACACTGCCTGTCAAGTGGCTATTCAACCATATCAAAAAAAGACTGATTTGTCTGGATACATTGGGCTTTGTGCTGACATTGATCCTTCATATAATCAAGGTGTGGCCATGGCTGCAGCTTTAAAAGGCCTCACAGTCCAGGAATTCTTTGCCACAAAAAGTAAGGGTATCTGTTTCAAGTGTGGTAAACTAAGTCATTTTGCGCACGATTGTAAAGGTGAAAGCAAAGAACACCCTCCTAACATCTGCGTGGCACCTGGCTTATGCCTTCGCTGTAAAAGAGGAAAACATTGGAAAAATGAATGTAGGTCTAAGAAAGATAATCAAGGAAACCCTCTGCCACCGTTGTTGGGAAACAGGTGCAGGGGCCCGTCCCAGGCCCTGTTCAATCAGCAGCCCAGGCAGGCATATGGGGCAGTCAGCATGCCTCCCAACTCAAAAAGGGACAGCAATCCATTCATTCCCTCTGCAGAGCTACACCAGGAAGTGCCAGATTGGACCTCAGTTCCACCGCCTACACAGTATTAACCCCCAAAATGGGGCCCCAAAGCCTAGCCACAGGCATTTTTGGCCCCCTCCCCAAGGGGACCTTTGGACTCTTATTAGGCAGAAGTAGCAGCACTATGGAAGGATTACAAGTGTTCCCAGGGGTTATAGACCCCATTAACCTCTGAGGAAGAGACTTGTTATCTCAAATGAGCCTTTTTATGCTAAGTCCTAATGATACTGTTATGACCCAGATGTTAAACCTTGGGTACTCCCTGGGTCAAGGATTAGGAAAACATTTTCAAGGAATGATACAGCCAATTCAGCCTGTTCAAAACCCTCATGGGTGAGGCCTAGGACACCCCTAATGGGGGTCATTGTATCTTCTGCACACCTAGTCATTACTGCTGATCCCATTACTTGGAAAGACAGTCTACCTGTCTGGGTAGATCAATGGCCCCTTACCCAAGAAAAGTTACAGGCAGCCCAGTTGTTAGTGCAGGAACAACTTGTGGCAGGACATCTTGAACCTAGTAAGTCCCCATGGAATACACCCATTTTTGTCATCAAGAAAAAATCAGGAAAATGGAGGCTGTTACAGGATCTGAGAGCAGTTAATCAGACCATGGTACTTATGGGAGCTCTTCAGCCTGGCCTCCCATCACAGTAGCTGTTCCTTCAGATTATTACAAAATTGTCATTGACTTAAAAGATTGCTTTTTCACTATCCCCTTGCATAAAAATGATCGAGAAAGATTTGCTTTTTCAGTCCCTTCTATTAATTTTAAAAAACCCATGAAAAGATATCAATGGCGAGTGTTGCCACAAAGCATGGCCAATAGTCCCACTTTATGCCAAAAATTTGTGGCCACTGCCATTCAACAGGTCAGAGATGTCTGCCCTAACATCTACCTAATACATTACATGGATGATATACTGTTAGCAGGTTTCCAAAGTCAACAAGTTCTCAGCTACTTTAAGGATATGCAAGAAGCTTTAAGCCAAGAAGGCCTACAAATTGCCCTGGATAAAATCCAACTCCAAGATCCTTATACATATCTTGGTTTCCATATTCATGGCAGAAAAATAACTAGTGCTAAGACCTCCTTTAGGACAGATCATCTTAAAATGCTCAATGATTTCCAAAAGCTGTTAGGAGACATTAATTGGCTATCTCAAACTTACCACTGGAGAATTGAAACTGTTATTTGACATTCTTAGAGGTGATTCTGGCCCTCAGTCCCCTAGGACCCTGACTAATGAAGGACAACTAGCCCTGAAAAAGGTAGCTGCTGCCATAGACTCACAATTTGTCACTAATATTGACTATTCTAAGCCCTTGTCTTATTTAATTTTCAACACTCTATACTCTCCCACTGCAGTGTTCTGGCAGTCTGCGCCCATCATGTGGGTACATTTGCCCTCTTCCCCCAAAAAGGTCATTTATCCCTACTATACCTCAGTTGCTGACCTTATCTGACTTGGCCGGGAAACCAGTAGAAAATATTTTGGTAAAGATCCAGAAAATATTCTATAGCCGTACACCAAAATTCAATTAGATTGGCTGTTATGAACCACTGAAGAATAGCCTATAGCTTGTGCGTCATTCTTGGGGAACTTAGAAAACCATTACCCCCCTGATAAGTTTATACAGTTCTGCAACAGACATGAGTTTATATTTCCAAAAGTTACCTCCTCTGAGCCTCTCCCAAATGCTTTACTCATATTTACAGATGGGTCCTCATCAGGCTGTGCTGCTTATCATTATCAAGATAAAACTGTTTCTTTTACTACTCCCTCCAAATCTGCCCAATTAGTAGGGCTCTATGCACTCCTAGCTGTTTTCCAGGCCTTCCCTCATTCGCAGCTAAATATTTACACTGATAGCGCTTACTTGGCTCTGTCCATTCGTTATCTAGAAACAGCCAGTCAGATAAAACATACCTCTACCACTGCTCAGCTCTTTGAACAGTGTAGGACTCTCATCATCCATAGACAGCACAAATTTTATTTAGGACACTTAAGGGCTCATTCAGGGTTACCTGGTCCACTGTCCATGGGCAATGATAAAGCAGATCTCACCACTCAATTAGTTATGATCTCTCAACCCATGTCTCCCATTGACCTAGCAATTCAAGCTCATTCTCTACACCATCTTAATGCTCACACCCTTCGTTTATTATTCCAAATAACCAAAGAACAAGCTAGAGACATTGTCAAAAATTGTTCAACTTGTGTCACCCACTCGCCTGTTTTACACCTAGGTGTAAACCCTAGAGGTCTTGTACCCAATGCCTTATGGCAGATGGATGTCACTCATTATCCTGAATTTGACAAATTAAAATATATTCATGTCTGTATTTATACATTTAGTGGCTTCATCTTTGCTACTCTCCAACCAGAAGCTACAAAAAATGTCATTACACACCTTCTACAAACCTTTCCTGCCCTAGACATTCCTATCACCATCAAAATTGACAATGGCCCAGGATACACTAGTGCCTCTTTCAAGACTTTTTGTAAAAAATTAGCTATTAATTTTAAAACAGGCATTCCCTACAACCCCCAAGGACAAGGCATAGTTGAAAGAGCTCATCAGACACTCAAATCCTATTTTGAAAAAGTAAAAAAGGGGGAATGGTACCCTACCAAAGGGTCCCCACATAACATTCTTAATCATACACTCTTAATTTAAAATTTTTTTAGCCTTGGACTGTGATGGACGCATGGCTGCAGAAAGATTTTGGAAGTCCACAACAAAAAAACATTATGCCTCAGTCATGTGGAAAGATCCTCTTACTGATAAATGGAATGGACCTGATCCAGTCCTTATATGGGGATGAGGATCAGTATGCTTTTACTCAAAAGAAGCTGATTCAGCCAGATGGCTGTCTGAGAAATTAATAAGACAGATTAACCAATCATCCAGGAATGACTCCCATTCCTGAGATAAATCTAACCCTTTTAGTTCACAGGCAGTACAAGATGTTGTATTCCCTGATCATGAGCCTCCTACTCAGCAGTTGCACACCCTGGGTGTTTCCAACTTCCAATATCCATGAACCTTGGAATATAACCTGGCCAATCATCACACCCAGCTCTCAATCCATGGTGGCCCAAGTAAGCGGAACTCACCCTCGAGGTACCTGGTGGCCTTCACTGAAAGTAGATATGTGTTACCTGCTCTCCCAGGATCCTGATTCAAGCAAGTTTACTAAGGACAAGGGCCCCCCAGGTGGCCTTCCTGGACGCCATACACGCTTGGCTATAAGCATATTTAAAAAGACTGGATTTTACGTCTGCCTGGTGGATAATAGCTGGAAAAGGGGATGTGGGGGACACAATGACTATTATTGTGCCTCTTGGGGATGTGAGACCTCTGCAGATGGGACCAATCAGGACCTAGACTTACTTTAACTGATATTCGGGGTACTGGAATTTGCATTGGTAATATCCCCGTCCCTTACTCAGATCTGTGTAGCTTCATTTTACACGCCAATGCTTCTGGTTATTTAGTTCCCCCTTTTGATGCCTGGTGGTCCTGCTCCAGCAGTATCACCTCCTGTGTAGCAGGGACACTATTAGATAAAGACTTCTGTGTTGCAGTTCAATTGGTGCCAAGGGTAACTTATTACTCTGGCAGAGAACTCCGTCTGTATTGGGAGCCCCCCACTTTTGTCAGAAACAAACGAGAACCAGTGACTGCCATCACTGTTGCAGTATTACTGAGATTAGGACTGGTGGGAACTGGCACAGGTATATCGTCCCTGCTTTTACAAGAAAAGGGGTATAATGCAGTCAAACCTTCCATCGATGCAAACATAAAAAAGTTAGAAAAAGCTATAAGCCATTTGCAGGAGTCTTTGACCTCTTTGGCAGAAATGGTATTGCAAATTCGAAGGGGCCTGGATCTATTACTATTACAGCAGGGAGGTTTGTGTGCTGCCCTAAAAGAAGAGTGTTGCTTTTATGCTGATCATTCTGGCGTGGTTAAAGATTCCCTAGAAAAAGTAAGAGAAGGTTTACAACATAGAAAGTTACAAAGGGAAAAAGAACAAGGCTGGTTCAGCAATTGGTTTAATACTTCTCCTTGGCTGACCACTCTTGGGTTTTTTTTTTTTTTTGGTCTTTTCGAGACAGGGTCTCCCTGTAGTCCCAGCTGTCCTGGAACTCACTCTGTAGACCAGGCTGGCCTTGAACTCACAAAGATCCGCCTGCCTCTGCCTCCCAAGGGCTAGGATTAAAGGCATGCGCCGCCACGCCCGGCTGGCTGACCACTCTTTTGCCTACCATTCTCGGTCCTTTACTTGGGCTCCTCCTCGTGATATCTCTGGGTCCAATGCTACTTAATAAATTGATGGCATTTATCTGATCCCAAATCGAGGCTATTCAAGCCAAACCTCTCAAGGTCCACTACCAATAATTGCTTATGGAGGATTTTTTCCTTTTCTTATACTGAGACCCGTAACTATGATGATACGGCTTGCTAAGTTGCTTTGCCAAAGACGGGTAATGGAATCATAGCCCCAGGCTAGCCTACCCTACCAAGCTAAGACAGGGGGATGACGCTGGAGGTCGCCTACCCAATGACGGCTAAGGAGGGTGTCTGGGCAGATTCAAACCTAAGACAGGCAGAACTTCAGTCTCTTCTGCTTTTTTTATGTAATAACAAAAAAGGGGGATCTGTGGGGCTCTCAGACGAGTTTAGCCATCTAGTAATTTTCCACTAGCAGCTTCCCAGCACTGAAATAGTCACGAGGAGGTTGAAGTCCATTGTGACTTATCACAGGAGGTGTTGCAAATGTTTGCCTTAAGTAAAGATCTGTATCTGCACATTCTTTCCAATATGTAAGCACTGAGGTGTCTGTGGTTTGGCAATGCTTCCTCATTCCCTGCCCTTTATATTCTACTTGTGTTCCTACAATAAATGAGACTTGATCAGAACATTTCTTGTCTCCATTCCTTTTGTCTCTTGCCCCTTCCCCTCACTCCTTCTCTTCCAGGACCCCTTAACTGACCTGCGGGATGGGTCAGATACTCTCTGCCCAGGGTACTTGTGCACTGCACTTGTTAAACTCGGGTCTTGGGGAAGGGTAAAATCAAGATGTCTGTGGATTAAGTCTTTAACATCCTAACTGTTTACACCACCTAATTAATCTGTAGGCTATATCTACTCTGCTGTGAGAGCTAGAGGGAAGGCATATGACACATATTGGCATGAAATCTATTAAGACATATTCATTCATTCATTCATCCACATTTTTTTTGTCTTTTTGAGACAAGGTCTCCCTTTAGTCCCAGTTGGCCTGGAGCTCACTACATAGATCAGGTTGGCCTTGAACTCACAGAGACCCCCCCCCGCCTCTGCCTCTGGAGTGCTGGGATTAAAGGTATGTGCCATCATGCCCAGCTATTCATCCACTTTTTTAGGCAAAGCCTCACTTTGTTACCCAAACTAAACTCAAACTCCTGCCTCAGCTGCTCAAAAAGCTAGGATTACACATTTATACCATCATAACTATCAATTACAGATATTTATCACTCAAATCACTTAATGCAAAGTAAGTCATTGAATTTATATACTTAGATTACTGACTTAGCAAACTGTCGAAGCAGTTACTTTCCTACTGATACAACGAGTGTCCTGCCCTACTGCCCATCCCTCAAGGAATATATAAGGAGGAGATTCATTGGCTAAAGAGATACTCAGGAGAAACTAAAACAATACCCCTGCATCCACCATCAGTGCACAGGTATGATAACACCTGTGACCTTTTGCTAAGCAGCTTTGAAGTCCTAGTGGAGTCCCCACTGCTTTTCTTTGGTTCATTGGTCACTGAAGACTTGACCGGAAGCACAGCATCTGGCACACAGGCAGGTGGAACAGGTGTCTAGAAGATCATGACCATGAAACAATCTCTTGGAATTCTCAGAAGTTATTTAGGATAGACTAATATTGGCATAAAAGCACAGTTTCTATGATAATCAAGATAAGGTCTTCATTTAATTGAAATTTTTAAAGAGAAAATGGCCTTCTTCTGTACCCTGAGCTGGCAGGGCAGGGCATATATAACTCCTGGTATGAGGCCACCTCTGGTGGGAAATAGCACTTGTCCATCTGCATTGTTCTCTACAGCTAATTTCACAAGGGCCTCTAGAGCAGAACATGGTTAGTGAGAAAAACAAATTGCATTTGCTTATAAACTCATAATCTGAGAGCAAATTTGGAGGGATGATTAAAGCAGCAGACTTATCTGATGCAGCTTCCTGCCTTGGGGTTCCATGATGGGATGAATTCAGAGCTTCCATGTCATCCCACATTACATGGGATTTTATTTAAAGCTGTGCCTGCACAGCTTTGTGAGGAGAGTGTCAAGAACTTTCTTTAGATTCTCAGGAGAGTCCTTGCTTTCCCAAAGGTCAAGAATATGGCTCAAACAGGTCAGCCTGATAGATAGCATGCATCTCAGGGTGCTGATAGATAGTGTGCATCTCAGGGTGCTGATAGACAGCGTGCATCTCAGGGTGCTGATAGATAGTGTGCATCTCAGGGTGCTGATAGACAGCATGCATCTCAGGGTACTGAGAGACAGCATGCATCTCAGGGTGCTGATAGATAGTGTGCATCCCAGGCTCTCTTCCATGCATGCTCAGATTTTGACAACCGGCCCCCTCCCATCTTGTGAAAGAAAGCAGAGCACTATGATGACACAACTGCTGTAATGCTCCACTCTGCTCCCAAATCCATACGTTGAAATTTGTATATTCTGTTCCTCCAATACAGAAACCAGGAGGGTGTCACCCAAGATGACTGGTCATGGGGTGGAGGCCTCAGGATGAGTGGCCTTATAATGGCTTCTTGCTAAGGGACCACGTTTGGCACTTCCGTGAGGACATGTGGAAGATGTAATCTAGGAGGAATGGACCCTCACCAGAAATGAATCTAAAAGAACCTTGATCTTGGACCTCCAGACCTGAGAACAGTAAGGACTAGAGTGATAATAAATTCCTATTGTTCATAAGACACCTACTGCTCTACTTTGGATATTAAATATCTCTCAAAGGTCTGTGTGTCAAAGGCTTGGTCCCGGGTGATGCTATTGGGAGGTGGCGAAACTTTTAAGAGACAGGCCCTAGTGGGTCTTTAGGTCATTTGACTGTGCTCTTAAAGGGGGTGGAGGGTCCCCACCCCCTTTCTTTTCTTCCTGGCCCGGAAAGTGATTTTGTTTAGCCACACACTCCTGCTGTTATTCACTGCCTGACCACAAGACCAAAGCCACAGGACCAGTGATAAGATCTGAATGCCAGGGAGGATGGTGGAAAGGGTGAGCTGCTCAAATTTATTTCATGAGAAAAACAGCCCTAGATAAATTATTTACAACATGCCTCACATTGGGTTGAGACAGACCTGAGAAACAAGGGTCAGTGGAGCATTAATGTACTCTGCAAGACAGTAAAAAGGAAGGGTGTGACCTCTGCAATACTTGTGGACAAGCCTATGAGCTTTGCGGAAGACTTCCTGGGTGCTAATCTTGGCTCTACTGTGCCTATCTGTATAATCTTAGCAGGTTTATTTACCTTCTTGGGCTCCAGTTTCCTCACCCACAAAATGGGGGGGGGGGTAAAATAATAGCACTGGTAGACTGGGAGGATAGCTCAGTAGGTGAACATTTGCTTATCATGTATGAAGCCTTGCATTTGAACCCCAGCATCTCACAAAATAATAATGATGATGATGATGATGATGATGATGATGATGATAAGAATAATAACAACAGTAATAGCAACATTGTCTCCAAAGGGTTGCTTGTGAAGACTTGTATTAGTCAGCTTTCTGACACTATAACAAATATCTGAGACAAATCAAGTAATAAGGAGATAAGGTTTATTTTGGCTCACAGATTTGGAGATTTCAGTCCCTGAAGTTGGTGGACTCATTGCTTTGGGGCCTGTAGCAAAGGGGCCTATGTTCATCATGGTACATAGGAACCTTGTGGCCAGGAACAAAACAGAGAGAAGAGGCCAGGATTCCACTATTCCCTTCAAGGCCTGCAATGACCTAACTTCCTCACGCCTTATACCTAAAGGTTCCACCCTCTCCCAATGGTCTCGCCCTAGTGACCAAGCCTCTAACACACAGGCCTTTAGGAAACATATATGGAAATCATAGAAATGTAATGAGCTAATGTTTTGTAAAGTTCTCAGAACAATTTCCAACATACCAAAGAGAGCCAATAGATGGCTCTTATTATTACCGTCACCATAAATTTGATTAATTCTATAGTTAAATTCATTAATAAGTTCAGAGTCAGTAGATTAATAGTCCACAGTCAAAGTTTGAATCTGTTTAGGATTAATGGCTGTGAAAGAAAAATGTCCAGTTAAATAGTAAGTTGGTTTGATGAATCATTGCAGGAAAGATATGGACTTTTTAGCTCTGGAAAACATAGTTTCAACCTGAAGCTATGGAAATTTCCACAGGCACAGGGAAAAGATCCAGTCTACATGATGAAAGAGAGACCCACCTATCCCAGTGACCACTCTCTTAGGGCCATATAGATATATATAGCTGCTACAGATACCACTATACTTAACCTTCATAATAACTCTGTACAGTCCGTCTGTATACCATTTCACTGAGGGAAACGCTGGCACTCAGAGGTTGAGTAATTTTCTCAAGGTCACACAGCAACTGGCATACTCTGACCTCTATAATCAACTTGCTCTCAATTTCATAATTACCAACCAGGACCAATGAGATTTATTTATTTATTTATTTATTTATTTATTTATTTATTTACTTATTCATTCATGTGTGTGTGTGTGTGTGTGTGTGTGTGCGTGTGTGTGTGTTGGCATCCACTGTGCAAATATGGAGGTCAGAGAACAAGTTGTAGGAGTCATTTCTGACCTTCTACCATGTAGGTCCCAGGAACGGAACTCGGGTTACCGGGTTGGCGGCAGGCGCTCTTACCAGCTGAGCCATTTCACTGGCCCAATAATAATTTTTTTAAAGACAATGTTTTATTGAAGCTCTGTACATTTCATACAAAATTACATTACAAATCAAATCTAGACACCATCCCCCCACCCCACCAGAGCTCATGCATTCTGCCAAACATGTTTTTCATCTTTTTCTCAGTCTCTCTCAAAATTCTCCATGCAGAAATTTACTATTTTGAGCAGAAGTTCACTGTTTCACTCAGTTCTTTGACGCGGTCTTTTCTGTTGTTGTTGCTGCTGCTGCTATTGTTATTCCCTCCAATATGCTTCACTCCAAAATATACACATATGCATGCCACATATATCATAGGTTTAAGCATCTTCGGCTTATGATTTTTTTTTTTATTAGGCTGAAGATGTCATGTTTGAAGGCTCCTCCTTGGCAAGCCCAAACCACCATCAGTTCTGCCCTTGTATTCCACACTGGAGTTTTCCCTTCCCATGGTCAACAAATGAAGTAAGTACCGCATCCTGTCTTGATCTTCCTGTACTGGTCTCCGTGCTACAGCCTGGGGAGTCCAACAATGGCAGTCTATACTCTGAAGAAGTGGAAACCCCAGTAGAAGCTCAGTCCACAAGTTGGATGTCTCAGCAGTCCCCATCTGGCACTGAAGGTTTGGAGGATTCTTGGAGAGACATGAGTCTTCAGTCCATATTGGAAGGTTGAAAAGCTGTGTCTCTTGGGGCTGGAGAGATAGCCTAGGGATTAAGAGCACCGACTGCTCTTGCAGAGGACCCGGGTTCAATCCCCAGCACCCACATGGCAGCTCAGAACCATCTGTAATTCCAATTCCAGGAGAACTCCAGTTCCAGGGGAATCCAAGACCCTCTTTGACCTTCGCAGCATTGCACAACATGGGTGCACAGACTTACATGAAAACAGTACATTCATACACACATAAAATAAATTAAAAAAATTTTTCTTTTTTGGTCTTTTTGAGACAGGGTCTCCCTGTAGCCCCAGCTGTCCTGGAACTCACTCTGTAGACCAGGCTGGCCTTGAACTCACAAAGATCTGCCTGCCTCTGCCTCCCAAGTGCTGGGATTAAAGGCGTGCGCCACCATATATACAGATTCACCGTGATCCCAATTAAAAGCCCCAAGAGTTTCATTACACAGGCTTGGGAAAAAAAGTCCTTAATTTCATTTGGAAAAACAAAAAGACCCAGAATAGCCAAAGCAACCCTGTCTGAAAAGAGCAATACAGGGGGATTATATACCAGATTTCAAACTATACTACAGGGAATAGTCATAAAAACAGCTTTGTACTGGCACAAAAACAGACCTGTTGACCAATGGAACAAAAATGAAGATCCAAACTGAGCACATACAATTTCATCCACCTCATATTTGACAAGGGGCCAAGAAGACACCAATGGAGGAAAGACAGCATCTTCACCAAGAGGTGTTGGCAAAACTGGATCAACCACTTGTAATAATAAAGTTAACTCCTACCTCTCACCATGTACAAAAAGTCAACTCCAGATAGATCCAAAGACCTCAATGTTACCCCAAAACTCTTGAGGTGATAGAAAAAACGTTGCATAGCCTACAAGACATAAGCAAGGGAAAAAGACTTCCTAGATCGACAGCAGCTGCACAGAATAAGATCAACAATTGACAAATGGGACCTATTAAATCAAAAAAAAGCTTCTGTACATCCCAAAAGAAACAATCAGGAAGTGAGGTAAAACCACACAGTGGAGGAAACCTTTACCCCGCACATACATCTGACAAGCATTTGGATTTCCAGAGTATATAAAACTACTCAAAAAAACAAAAGAAAAAGAAAATAATGGACTCATTCAAAAGCGGGAAAGAGTGAACATAGGATTCACAAGTGAGGAATTAGAGCATGGCTGAGAAACATCTTAAAAAGTGTTACACATCCACTAATAATTAAGGAAAATGCAATATAAAAACCACTTTAGAGATATCACTCTACCCAATAGACTGGCTAGACTCAAGAAAACAAAGAACAAGTGCTTGAGGGTTGTGGGGAAAGGGGAACACTCATATCACTGCTGGTGGGAATGTAAACTCATACATGCCACTATGGAAAGCCAAGTAGTGGAGAACCCCGGAAGACTCAAAATAGCTTGCCACCTGACCCAATCTTAACCACTCCTGGGTGACATACCCACAAGCTCATCTTACCCAGAGTTACATGCCACAGCCATGTTTTATTGCATCTCTCTTCACAATAGCAAAGAGCTGAACCAACCCAATGACCCCTCAAAGATGAGTCGGATAGAGGAAATGTGGTACATTACCCAATGGAGTTCGCTGCAGTGGTAAAGAAAGCATGACATCGCCTGGGTGTGGTGGTTGCACACCTTTAATCCTAGAATTCTGGAGGCATAGGCAGGAGGATTCTTTGTGAGTTCAAGGCCCAGCCTGTCTACATAGGTTGAGTTTCCAGGCCAGCTGGGGGCGGCTACAGGGAGACCCTGGTCTCGAACAGCCCCCCCCCCCAAAAAAAGAAAGAAGACATCCTGAACTTTGCAGGTAAATGGACGGAACAAGAATGCTATCATGTTAATGAAGTAACACAGTCCCAGAAAAACAACGCGAATGGTATCCCTCATTTGGATGCTAGTGCAACATTACCTAGTTGTATGGCAAAACTGAGCAATGTTAATATAATCTGAAAACAACTATGCTCTTGTGAATCCCTTAACCGGTTCTAGAACTAAGCTACCATTTATTTTCAGATTTAGGAAGTTTGGGTATATGGATGAAATATGTCTTGTATATTTTGAGTAATATAAGATCAAAGGTATGCAGAAAAAACGAGTTTGTCATGACATTATGTCTAACCACAGATTTATTTTATGGGAGTATGTCTAGTATTTCTTATTCAAGGCTGCTTGAGTTTTTGTCCAAGACTTTCTAAAATATTATAAATAGTTAAAAGTATCAGGCTGTGTAAATTAGCCTTTGGATGCTTAAGGACTGTTCTATGGCCCATACCAATTTGGCCAAGGGTTCTAAGGGAAACTTTGTTCCTTGCCCTCAGACGTCAAACAAGTCACAGGGACTATGTATTGGCGGGCATTTCTGAAATGTTCTGCAAATGTGAGTACCAGTCTTCTGTTCAGGAGGTCTTGGAGATCCACTAATGGGACTTCAGCCAGTTCCAGTCTATAAGAGGAAAGTCTGTTCATGCTACAGAACGGGAAACCTGGTCTAGCAAGATTAATTTGTCCTCGATTGGATGGAACTGGTGATCGAAAAGCCAAAAGGAGCCCGGACTCCCTCCCACCAAAAAAAAACAAAAAAACAAAAAACAAAAAAAAAACAAACAAACCGAGTGACCCTGAGACCCTATCCTCAACTGACCTGGAGAAAAAAAAAAAAACTTGGTTAATCGGTGTGGTCTTAAACTTCAAAGGAAATTATAACCAGAAAAAAAAAACAAAAAAAAAAAAAAAAAAAAAAAAAAAAAAAAATAAAACTTGAGATCTTAGTGAAAAAGCAGAAACAAAAAAAAAACCGAAACACAGTTGTTTTGCTGTCTTACTGGCAAGTGCAGCTACCCTGTAGTTGCCACTGCTTTTGCCATCTTTCAAAGACATAGACACAGCTTTTCTTTTTTTAAAAAATTATTTTGTTTTAGCCCAGGCATGGTGGCGCACGCCTTTACCCGCATTGGGCGTGCAGAGGCAGGCAGATCTTTGTGAGTTCAAGGCCAGCCTGGTCTTTATACAGAGTGAGTTCCCCCCACACCCTCTCCCCCTAACACCCACATCCAGTACCCTCTGGTGGTGGACCCTGCGGTTTACCTATTTCTTCTATTCTCCCACTCTCTTCAGTTTTGGTCTGGCGTGGTCCTTTCCGCTGCTTCGGTTGTGGCTGGCATCTTTCTTCTCGTCTTTTTTTTTCCGGGGACTCGTTGTGCGCGCGCTGTTTCTCGGTCGCTTGGTCGGCTTTTTTGTTTGTCGGGTTTTTCTGCCTATTGTGGGTCTTCCTGGACAGCTTGGGGCTACAGGAGACCCTGTCTCAAACGGACAAAAAGAAAAAATTTTTTTAATTTATTTTATGTGTGTATTGAATGTACTGTTTTCATGTAAGTCTGTGCACCATGTTGTGCAATGCTGCGAAGGTCAAGAGGGTTCTGGATTCCCTGACTGGAGTTCTCCTGGAATTCGGAATTACAGGATGGTCTGCGCCGCCATTTGGGTGTGTGGTGGGAATTGAACCCGGGTTCCTCTGCCAAGATCAGTCGGTGCTCTTAATCCCTAGGTCATCTCTCAGCCCAAAACAACACGCTTTTCAACCTTCCAATAAAGACTGAAGGACTCATGTCTCTCCAAGTATTCTCCAACCCTTCAGTGCCAGATGGGGACTGCTGAGACATCAACTGTGGACTGAGCCTCTACTGGGTTTCCATTCTTCAGAGTATAGATGCCATTGTTGAACTACCCATGCTGTAGCACGGAGACAGTTAAGGAAGATCAAGGACCCCCCCCCCCCCCCCCCCCCCCCCCCCCCCCCCCCCCCCCCCCCCCCCCCCCCCCCCCCCCCCCCCCCCCCCCCCCCCCCCCCCCCCCCCCCCCCCCCCCCCCCCGGATGCGGTCTTAACTCATTTGTTGACCATGGGAAGGGAAACTCCAGGTGGCAATACAAGGGCAGAACTGATGGTGTTTTGGGCTTGCCAAGGAGGAGCCTTCAAACATGACATCTTAGCCTAATAAAAAAAAAAATCATAAGCCGAAGATGCTTAAACCTATGATATATGGGCATGCATATGTGTATATTTTGCGTGAAGCCTATTGGAGGGAATAACACATAGCAGCAGCAGCACCACAACAGAAAAGACCGCGTCAAAGAACAACGAACAAATGAGTGCAACAGTGAATTCTGCCTCAAAATAGTAAAAAATTCGCATGGAGAATTTGAGAAGACTGAGAAAAAAAGATGAAAAACATGTTTGCAAGAATGCATGAGCTCTGGTGGGGTGGGGGGATGGCGGACACAGGTCTAGATTTGATTTGTCATGTAATTTTGTATAAATGTACAGAGCTTCAATAAAACCTTGTCTTTAAAAAATTAATTATTGNGCATTAAATCTGTACACTAGTTTGGGTAGGATGGACATTTTTACTATATTTATTTTCCCAATCCATGAGCATGGGAGGTTTGTCCATCTTCTGATGTCTTCCTCAATTTCCTTTTTCAGGGGTTTAAAATTTTTGTTGTAGAGATCCTTGGTGTCTTTGGTTAGGTTTGTTCCTAGGTATTTTATTGTTTTTGAGGCTATTGTGAATGGGAAGGTCTCCTTGAATTCCTTCTTCAGTTGCTTGTTGTTGGTGTAAAGAAAGGCTACTGATTTTTCTAGATCTGCATGCAAGTCCGTGCACCCGTGTCGTGCAATGCCGCGGAGGTCAGAAGAGGGTCTCGGATTCCCCCGGAACTGGAGTTCTCCTGGAATTGGAGTTTCAGACAGTTCTCGGCCGCCATGTGGGTGCTGGGGATCGAACCCAGGTCCTCTGCAAGAGCGGTCGGCGCTCTTAACTGCTAGGCCATCTCTCCAGCCCTCTAGATTTATTTTGTATCCTGCCACTTTACTGAAGCTCTTGATTGTTTTTAGGAGTTTTTAGCATCCCTTAAGTAAACAATCATATCATCAGCAAAAAGGAATAGCTTGACTTCCTCTTTTCCAATTAGTACTCCTTTAATTTGCCTTATTGCCCTAGCAAGTGTTTCAAGCACTATATTGAAAAGGAGTGGTGACAGGGGAAAGCCTTGCCAAGTTCCTACCTTTGAGGGGAATGTTTCTGTCTTTTCTCCATTTAGGATGATATTGGCTGTGGGTTTCCTGTACATGGCTTTGATTACACTGAGGAATGATCCCTCCAATCCAATTCCCTCTAGAACTTTAAGCATAAAGGAATGCTGGGTTTTGTCAAAGGCTTTCTCTGTGTCAACTGAGATGATCGTATGGTTTTTTCTTTCAGTCCATTTATGTGTTTTATGATATTTACTGATTTTCCTATGTTGAACCATCCCTGCATCACTGGTATGAATCCAACTTGGTTATGATGGATGATCTTTTTGATGTGGGTCTGTATGCAGTTTGCAAGTATTTTGTTGAGAATTTTTGCATCTGTGTTCATTAATGAGATGGATCTATAGTTCTCCTTTCTGGTTGTATTTTTGCCTGGTTTTGATATTAGAGTGATGCTGGCTTCATAGAAGGAATTTGGAAAATTTCCCTCTGCTTGAATCCTTCTGAATAATTTGAGTAATAATGGTTGTAAGTCTTTTTGAAATGTTTTATAGAATTCTGCCATGAAACCATCTGGGCTTGGGCTTTTTTCAGTTAGGAGGTTTTTTATTACATTTGCAGAATAATTTTATAATGTTACCTGTTCTCCTTTAATTCTTCAAAAGATTCAGAAGAAAGACAGGATGGAAGAATCCATTCATTTATTCTCTCTCAAACTCAGGGTGCCATGAGCTATCCCTGCTCTCCACACATGCTGGTCTAGGGACTCTGCCAAATTCTTCTTTCTGTAGTCTCTATGTCATTTCACACCATCACTGCCACTGTAGGAAATAGACACTAGGCTCCCTCAACCTCACCCCTCACTCTTAGTCAGTCATCCAGCATTACTGTTTCAGTCCCTAAAACAACCCTCTGTTCTCATTCCCTTTGTCTTCGTATGAGTCTCATTGGTTCCCTATCTGGTTATTTCCATCCATTTGGATCTTCATGATCTCCTACCTTTAAGTCTCTTCCTAATGGGATCCATCCTCCACACCTAAAGACCACTCTGATCTAGCCATTCCTTTCAGCTCTTCCGATTGCCTCATCCCAAGCTCTTCATCATGGGTTTAGAAAGCCCTGGTCCCGATTCCTGGGGGATGCTTCCATTCCATCAGTCATGGGCCTTCCCTCTTTCTCTGGGAGCTATCACCTCCTCCATCCAGAGTTGGGCTATTCGGAACCTATTTTCAAAATATGACCTTACACTTAAGCCATCGTTGATTAAGGGGTGGTCAAGAGCCCATGTATTGGAACTGGGTGCACAATTATTTCTCCATGTGTCTGGGTCTGTCTTGTATAAACTCTGGAGTTATGAGCTCTATAGGTTGTTTGGATTAGATTCATAGAGAATTCACTTCTGGAGAGAGATGGAGGATAATTTCCATCTGCATGGAGAAGCAGATAGAAAGATGGAGAGTGAGCACTTCCTAGCATACCCTGACTCACTTTTCCCAGTTTTCAGTGCTTCTTGAGACACTGATATGCCTTTGGGCTCTGGGAAATTTCCTTTCTTTATAGCAAATCCCCCTGTTTAACCTATGCCAGCCTTGGTGAGTTCTGCATACCATTTAGAACTTACCTAATCTGACTCTATGTTTCTCTCTTTCATCTCTTGCTAGCCTCTCTACCCTCCCTCTGTCCTTGCTGTATGTGTTTTGCTTCAGCCATAATAAATTACATGTTCCTTAACATTTCTTAAACCTTTACTCTCTGTGTCTTGGGCCATATTGTTTCCCCTGCTGGGAATCCTCTTCTCTACCTGGTTAGAAGACTCTGGCTCTGTGCACATATTACTTCCCTTCTGCAGATTCTCGCTGTCCTTTCTGGGCAGTCCCAGGGTTTTGTGTACACCATTTCAAAACTTACCTTCTTGACTTTTTTTTGAGATAGGGTCTCATATAGCCCAGGCTGACCTCAAACTGACTATATAGTTTAAGATGACCTTGAACTTCTGATCTTCCTGCCTCTACCTCCTCAGTGTGTAATGGCAGATATGGAGGTCAGAAGACAACTTGTGGGAGTCAGCTCTTTCCCTCTACCATGTGGGTTCTGGGGATCAAACTCAAGTCACCAGGCTTACCATTGAGTGGCTCTATTCTTTACACTGAGCCATCTTGCCTCCTTAGTTTTTGGAGTTTTGAGACAAGGTCTCACTATGTACACCAGGCTAGTGTGGAACTTGCTATACAGACCAGACTGGCCTGGTCCTTGCTATGGATTCTCCTGCCTCTGCCTTCCAAATGCTGAGATTACAGGTATGTACCACCACACCTGGCTATTTAAATATGAACCAAGGTAAAAATCCATGACTCAGGATCCCAGTGCTCTGAAGGGGAGGGTGGAGAAGAGGCTAGGCCTGCTCTTCACACCCCAGAATGAATTTCACCTCCTAAGGATGTCAGGGGTCCCCCTCTGTATCTAGATGGGCTCCTCTCCAAACTGCAGCACTTCCCTGAAACAGACAGCTGGCAGGACTCACCCAAGAGGAGTTTACGGGCACATTTGTCACTCAGCCCCCTTGAGCTCTCTCAGAGGCTGGTTTCCTCTCCTGCTCCTCCTGATTCTCCTCTTCATCCTCACAAGTATTTCCCTCCCTGAGTCTGGTTCATCAGATCTCATTTCTGTATCTGCTTCGTGGAACTCTTCATTCCCCTGTGACTATAACATCCTGGTTTTGATTTATACCCTGCCAAGCTGGAGAGGAATACAACTTTAATAATGGTGTTATCGATTAGAAGCACTCTAGCCCCTCCTCTAGAGGCCACATCAAGCTGGGCTCTGGGGATACATGTTCCCCTTCCAGATCAGGGCTGAGCAAGGGAGCTGCCAGCCTGGCAGAGGACAGTCATGGAAGCTATGGGAACACAAGCTTTGGAAAATATTCCCTGTTCTAGAGCCCCAGTGGACGTACATCATTGCCCATAAGGCCAGCTGAGCCTGCAGGGAAAGAGGAACTCCACATAGAGGATTGGAGATTGAGACACATTTGCCAAGTAGAACTAATCAATGCACAAGGAATGATAGGAGGCAGATGCAGCAATGCACTTAGGAGGAAATGTGCTTCGTGGATGAGAGCCAGGGCAGTCCCACTGGGCACCTGTAGTACTCCACAAGCATTAAGTGCAGAAAGTGCTCCTTGGAGGGGCTTCCTGGATCCAGAGAGAGAGACCGACAGACCGGGTGGGCTGGGGATATAGAAGCTTGGCAGTAAAGTGCTTGCCTAGTGAACACAAGGCTCCGGGTTCAGTCCTCAATAGAGATGGGTGTGGAGACCTACAGAGCTCCATAGCAGGGTACCTAGGAGCACAGATGGGTTGCAAAGGAGTACCTTTAAGTGATCACGGGGGAACTGGATATGGAGGCACATGCCCATCATCCTAGGGCTCAGGAGGCTGAAACACAAGGATAATTGCAGATCTGAGGTCTACCCAAGCTATTATAGGAAAGTCCAGGATACCTTAAGCTACAAAGTAAGACTTTCTGGAGAGAGAGAGAGAGAGAGAGAGAGAGAGAGAGAGAGAGAGAGAGAGAGAAAGCAAAAACAAATCAAGTGTTCACAATGATTTCTTGGATGGAGCAGGGTGTCCAGGATATGAGTCACTTGTCTTCCCAGTCTTCAACTCAGATATGTTCCACCACAAGTGTCTGTCTCTCAAAAATAAGTGTGGAACTACTAACAAGTTGTCTTGTCTGATAGTAAGAATTCAGAAGAGGGAAGCCTGGTGTGAGCACAGTCAATCTCCAAAGAAGAGGGCTTGCCCAATAACTGAAGGAATAGTGGACAGGGGAGGTGACATAGGGGACATGAGGAGGGGTGATAGCACAAGAGACAGAAGTGTGAAGAAACCAGACTAACCAGTCTTCCCCTTTCCTTTATTTTTTATTTATTTTTAAAACAATACAGTTTTATTTGAATATTTAAAGCCAAGGAAGGCATAGGAGTGATAAATGCAAATGGGGCCAGGAAGAACGGGAAGTATTGGGAGGCGACTTACTGCACTTGGGCACTGCTTCCTTACCAGCCTTGAAGAGGAGCATCACAGGCTAGCCCTGGGGGTGGGGGGTGGGGGGGAATAGCGCCCTGCAACAATTCACAGGAAGGAGAGGAGGCGGAACAGTCCTACCTGGCTCTCTCTCTCCCACAGTGCACTGTAGTCAGTTTTTGCCCCACGGATCATCAGCCCCCGCAGTCACACAGAATGCAGGATGCCAGGTCCCATGGTGGGACATTCCATTCCAAGTGTCTCTTCCTGTCAGACCTTTCCCAAGGACATTTGCTGGTGAGTGATTATTTCATTGTTTGAATGTAGTCTGGCTCTGGAAACCTTGGAAGACCCAGGAAGAGAACGTGGTTGTCATGGAACAGGTAAACAAGAGTCCCTGCAGGGTTTCCAGCCAGGTGGTGATGCTAGAGAAGAGCTTTCAGATAAAGCCCTGTCTGTGCTGTCTTCCCATCAATGTAAATGGCAGAAGTTAGTGGTTCCCTGAGAGCTGAGGGCACAAAGCCCATTCTTTTTTTTTTTTTTTATGCTTTGTGTATTTCATACATCATTTTCCAATTCAGTTCAGACATATTTCCCCTTCCCTTCCCCCAACACTACCCCACCCCACCCCATCCCAGATCATGCATTCTGCCATAACTGTCCTGCATCTTTCATTTTTTTTTCCATTTTTTAGCAATAAGTGATAATTTATGAGTACAAGCATCCTTCATGTAAAACCAATTTGCAAGCAGTTGTGTCCAAACCCACACAGCGCCTTGGTCCCACCATCCAGCAGGGGGGGCTTGTATGTTCAATCAAGTTGATCAAATGAGTGTCCAGGCTATATTGCTGTAGTTTCACCATTCACCCCAATCACAGGCCTTACATTCTACCACGCCCCCTCTTCCGCAGATTTTTCCCTAGGCTTAGACAAAGGGCACAGATGGATGAGAAACAAAATAGTCTACTTTCTCTGGAGCTGTTGTCTTGGACTCTGGTCAATTTTGGCTGTTTTCTTTCATGGGCTGACAGTTTGTCCAGGAATAACCTTTTGATCCTACTAATGAAGCACAAGCAATTAGATATATAGGTATTTAAACAGTACTAATTGGGGCTGGAGAGATGGTCTAGCGGTTAAGAGTGCCGACTGCTCTTGCAGAGGACCCGGGTTCGATCCCCAGCATCCACATGGCGGCCGAGAACCATCTGAAACTCCAATTCCAGGAGAACTCCAGTTCCAGGGGAATCCGACACCCTCTTCTGACCTCTGCGGCATTGCACGACATGAGTGCACAAACTTGCATGCAGACAGTACATTCAAACACATACAGAAATAAAATTAATAATAAAAAAAATTTTAAATAAAATAAAATAAACAGTACTAATTGTTATTGTAGGTTACTTTGGTATAGACACAGATGTTTGGATGGTATGTTAATCCATGAATTACATTTTTTTCTGTTGAATATGACAGGGTCTTACTGTGGCTTATAACATCTCCTAACCAGTAGAGGATGTAAGCTTGTGGCATCAGCCATGGGTTATTCCTCCAAGGAGAGAGCCAATAGCCAATTAGATTTGGGATACGCAGGCATATGGCTGCCTCTGCTGCACAGTATTTCCAGGCAGGTGAGGTGTAGCTGGTGCTGACGGAGGAGTCTTGCTTGACTCAAGGAGACCCATATTTGCTTTATTGGCATAGTGGCCTTTGGTAACACTCTCTGGTATTCCAGAGACCATCTGTACACTTGCATGTGTGGTCTCAATACGTCTTTCCCATGTTAACGTCAGGTCTTCGACAGCAGGGCCTTATCACCTCTCTTCTTGCAGGTATCCCAGTTTAGAGGTAAGGAGCCTTTACCTTTTGTGGGGGCTTACCAGAAAGTGCCAACAGAAAGGTTGGCCTGTCTGAACACTGAAAGGAAGAAAAGCCTCAGATTGCTACAAACAAAGCCCATTCTTTAGGGTTTTGAAGAATCTGTGTGAGGGTCCAGAGCTTCCCTGGGGCCCGACCACCACCTCCTAACCTTCCTGCATCTATCTATATCTAAGCCTTCGCCTACCCCAGCGATGCACTGGTGTGAGGCAGCAGGATCCTGGGTTAGAGAGGTCAAAAGGAGAGGAGCCTAAAGCTCCCGGCCAGGAGCAAAAGGACCATCTCCCTGTCCGGTGTTGTCCTGAGGCTGTGCGGACCCTGGCACCCGCTGATGAGTCCTCTGGTGATGCTTGAGAGGGTCAGATCTCATGAACTGTCGGCCACACTTCTCATATCTATGTGGTCAATATTTGGTATAGATCCGCATATGTCGTCCAAGCTCATCGGAGGACCAGGAACAGCCTTCCCAGTTGCATTTGTAGGGCTTCTCACCTGTGTGCTTGTGTTGGTGACTCACACAGTGGAAGCGCTTGGTGTAGGCTTTTCCAGTTGTCATATGGGCAGGAGTAAGGCCTTAAAACTGAAGGTCCCTGTGTGTGTGCCCCTCCTGGAGTCCCTGTATTCTCTGCATTCTGTGGAGGAACTGCTGGCTGCTCACTTAAAAAGGGGCCTTCCTTGCAGTCTGATGAGTTCTGGAATTCTAAAGTGATCGATGGCTGAAGCCCAGCTGGGGGCATCCCAAGGCCTTAAGGATTTCTAGTGTGCAGTGTCTGATCCATAAAGGGGCTCGTAGCCCGGACCTCAGCAGAAAGGAGTTGTGGTACCAATAACACTCGGTGTTAAGGAGGCTGTGGTAGAAGGGTGTGCTGTGGGGCCGGGATAAGGCATTGCGGAGGCGCTGCTGCGAGGTATCACTGAGATTCCGCTGGAAGCCGACACTGGCAGGCTACTGCAGGGTATCGGATTCTCATTGAAGGTTATGGGCACAACTTGAGTACCCGGACTTCCTACGGGCATCATATGGGACCCGCTACCAATCCCGGCTGCGGGGGCGATGTTCTCTGGCAGTAAATAGGGGCGGGGGTGGGGGTCACTTGGGAGGAGTAGCTCACAGTGTGCTCAGGTAGTGAAATAATGAACTGCGACTCCCCATCACCCACATTCTGCCCTGATGCCTCCACAGATCCCGAAAGGACCTCGCTATCTTTGGAAGATGTAGCATGCTTAGTGACTGATGTGCTCCAGTGTTTCCGGAAGACAGAGGCATATCCATGCTTGGCACCAAATTCTCAGTGTCCAAGCAAACTGGATTCAGACCCACAAGATTCACACGATAGGGCACGCATCTGTGATCACAGGGTTTCTAGGGCAAAACAGAAGGTGGAGATGGACAGTCCTCCAGTGCTCCAGGGCCAAGTCGCCAGAGGACGCTGGCCCTCATCCTGCCGCTGGCTGAGCATCTCATCTTCCATTTCCATGTCCGCAGGGCACCAGCTGCACATTGGGTCTGGGGGCATCTAGACCCATTGGGACCAGCCAGAGAGAGGCAGGCCGGGTGGGTGCCATCACAACCCAGTGTGCCAGCACCAATATGCCACCCCCTTTCCTTTATTTACAGAAAACCAGAAGTCCACAAAAGTGGTGTGACTTGTTCAAAAGTCACACAGCAAGTGTGTTATTAGTTACATTTCTGTTGCTGTTATAAAACACAATGGTTGGGGCTGGAGACATGGCTCAGAGGTTAAGAGCATTAACCACTCTTGCAGAGGACCTGGGTTCGATTCCCACATGGTGGCTAAGAACCATCTTTGACTCCAGTTCCAGGGGAATCTGACGCCCTCTTCTGACCTCCGAGGCATTGCACAACACTGGTGCACCAACCAACATGCAAAGAGTACACTCATACACATAAAAATAAATAAATAAAAAGAAAGAAGAGTTTATTGGGCTTATTATATAGCTCCAGAGGAATGAGTCCATCATGGTGGGGGACATGGCTGAGGCAGCCAGAGCAGAAAGCTGAGCACTCACATCTTTAATCATGAACAGGAAACAGAAAGGGAAACTGGAAGTGGAGCAGGGCTGTGAACTCTCAAAGCCCACCCCCATGATGTTCTTCCTCCAGCTAGGCCACACCTCCTAAGACCCCAAAACAGTGCCCCTAACTAGGGTCAAGACTTCAGATACTGGGAGCCTATAGACATTCTCATTCAAATTATCACAGCGAATTAAGAGCAAAGGTGGAAGATGAGAATACAAGACACCCTGCCTGAGTCCTGTTCACTCTGTTTCACCGTGTCATCCTCTCCAAGTATTTATCATTCGGGTGTCAGCTTCATGGCTATGTCAGACATTGACGAGGTAAGTGCTTCAAACAGATATGCAGGCTGGTTCAGTTGTGTCCTTTCCTTCTGAGAGAGGGTGGGACCTGAGAGACTTCCTGTTCTCCTTCAGGTTGTCCTCTATACAGGTAGCAGTTGTGCAGTGGATATTCAAATATTCATTATTTGACTGTGTTCAAGTACGGAAGCAGCAAGGCAGGGAGACAGCATGGATTCTGAACAGACAGGCCTGGCCTTGAGCCCTTACCCCTCCCAGGCCCTCAGATGTACTGGCACAGACTTCCAGAGCCTAGGTTTCTGTGTTTGTCAGTAGAGGACGGTGCCTGCTTTGCAGGTTGCTTTGCAGATGGTAGCAACTTGAGCTCACTCTGTCTGGTCTGTTCCACAGTGAAGGAGTGTGAAAGAAAGATAAGACTTGGGGGCTGGAGAGATGGTTTAGTGATTAAGAGGAATTGCTGCTCTTACAGAGGATCCAGGTTTGGTTCCCAGCACTCACATGATGGCTAACACTCATCTGTAACTCCAGTTCCAGAGGATCTAACGCCCTCTTCTGACCTCCATGGGCATTGTACAAAATGGGTGAACTTACATGCAAACAATACGTTCATACACATAAAAATAATAAAGGGGCTGGAGAAATGGCTCAGTGGCTAAGAGCACTGGCTGTTCTAGGGGAACTGGAGTTATGGACAGTTGTCTAACACCTTCTTCTGTCCTCTGCAAGCACTTCACAACACAGGTGCACTTATACACATGCAGGTATAACATTCACACACATACAAAATAATAAATAGGGCTGGAGAGATGGCTCAGTGGTTAAGAACATCAACTGCTCTTGTAGGTTTGAGGGCCCAGGTTTGAGTCCCAGCACCCACATGGCGGCTAAGAACTGTCTTTAAGCCTGGCCCGGTGGCACACACCTTTAATCCTAGCACTCGGGAGGCAGAGGCAGGTAGATCTCTGTGAATTCAAGGCCAGTCTGGTCTACAGAGTGAGTTCTGGGCCAGCTGGGGCTATAGGGAGACCTCGTTTCAAAAATAAATAAATAAATAAATAAATAAATAAATAAATAAATAAATAAATTTTAAAAAATAAATTAAGCCAGGTGTGGTGGCACATGCCTTTAATCCCAGCACTCAGGTGGCAGAGGCAGGTAGATCTCTAAGTTCAAGGCCAGCCTGGTCTACATAGGGAGATCCAGGTCAGCTGGGGCTACAGAGAAACCCTATCTCAAAGAGACAAAAAATAAATAAAAGTACAAATAAATCAATTAAATATATTCTTTAAAAAGACCCTGCAGGAATTACATGAAAGTGGGGAAATCAGTGCCTGTAGCAATTAAAGCCTCACGTCATCTTGTCTCATAGAAGGAATTCAGAAGGAGGCACAAGTGTGAGCAAAGTCAGTCCTCAAAGATGATCGGAAAAGAGGGCAGATAGGGGAGGTGACACAGCGGACAGGAGGAGGGAGCGATAACACAGAGACAGAGGTGGGAAGAGGCCAGGCCATTGAGGCAGTTCAAGGAGACTCAGGGAATCTTGGGAGTGAGGGAGGAGGGGACGAGAATCACTGGAAGATGGAGCACGGGTTCCCTAAGGTTGAAGGGGAGCTCACTTTGAACATGGCTAATTGTCTTGACATGAGCTCATAACTCTAGGGCTCCTCAGTTTCAACTCTCAGCCCCCAGCCCCAGTGCTTTATGTTTTGTCTGTCTGCCTGCCCGCCCGCCTGCCTGCCTGCCTGCCTGCCTGCCTGCTTGCTTGCTTGCTTGCGGCAGGGCCTCAAGTTTGTAGCTGAGTTCCAGGCTGCTCTGGAACTTGGTAGGTAGACTAGGCTGGCCTCAAACTCTCTAGGAACCTCCTGCTTCAGTCTCTGGAGTGCTCAGATTATAGATGTGAGATGCCATGCCCTGAATAATTACCTTGGAGTTTTCAAGGTGAAGAATCTGATAGCTGAATGACTTCCCCAGAGCCACACTGCTGAGAAATGACAGACCTGGACCTCAAACCCAAACACTTGAGTTCCTCAGATCCTTGGGACTTTCCAGTTTCGATCGACCTGTATTCTCCAGAACTAGACGGACAGGTCATAAATATTTTGAGACCTACAGTAAACCTTGACTCTAATTCAGATCAACAAGGGATATACAGATGGGGCTGGAGAGATGGCTCAATGGTTAAGAGCATTGACTGCTTTTGCAGAGAACCTGGGTTCGGTTCCCAGCACCAAGAGTGGCTCACACCCATCCATAATTCCAATTTCATGAGATCCGATGCCCTCCTCTGGCCTCTTCAGGCACATAAGTGCACTTAAATATGCAGACAAAACACTCAAAGACATAAAACAAAATAAAACTACAAGTGCTACATAGATTTCCTCCACCTTGAGCACACATCGAAATTATCCAGGGAGCTCGCAAAGAAGAAATATCAACTCCTGGGTTCCAAGTAGCACTTAAGTCAGAGTGTTGGCCTTCTGACATCATTGGATTTGAAAGCTCCCAGGTGACTCTAGCGTGCAGCCAGGACTATGAATCACTGAGCTGCAATGTTGTGCACACCAGGCCATTCCCACGCTGGCATGTCTCAGAGATCTTGAGTGGCATGCCATCTGTGTGGTTCACATGCCATCTGTGTGGTCCACAGGCCTGTGTGCTCGCCTCACTGACAGGCAGCTCTCTGTCCCCCTCTCTGCATCTTTGTCATATTGCCTCTTGATTTGGTCTTCATACCCTTGGCAGTGACTAATTACTCCTCCCAGAAGCATCTAAGAAGACCTACTCGTGGGTGAGCCATCTGGAGCTCCTACTTGCTGGACTTGGACTCTGGGCAGGAAGGAGGGTCAGAGATGACTCATCCTCCAGAAGAAACAAAGTTGTATCTCTGCAAGAAAAGCTGTGGTCTTTGGGGCTGTAACTTTCTTCCCAGCTTTCCAATGGCTATAGAGCAGAGGGGCGGATTCTCTAGGTTCTAGGGTTCACAAGACAGGTGCACTTACATACATGCAGATTTATTTACACACATGTAAATAAATAAATAAATAAATAAATAAATAAATAAATAAATAAATATTTTTTGTTTTTTTGAGACAGGGTCTCCCTGTACCCCAGCTGTCCTGGAACTTGCTCTGTAGACCAGGCTGGTCTTGAACTCACAAAGACCTGCCTGCTTCTGCCTCCCAAGTGCTGGGATTAAAGGCGTGTGCCACCACACCCAGCTAATAAATAAATTTTTAAAAATAAGTTAAGCCAAAAATTAATTAAATAATTAAACCAGGTGTAGTGGTACATACTTTTTTTTTTAATTTTTTTATTATTTATTTATTTATTTTTGTATGTGTATGAATGTACTGTCTGCATGCAGGTTTGTGCACCCGTGTCGTGCAATGCCGCGGAGGTCAGAAGAGGGTCTCGGATTCCCCTGGAACTGGAGCTCTCCTGGAATTGGAGTTACAGACGGTTCTTAGCCGCCATGTGGGTGCTGGGGATCGAACCCGGGTCCTCTGCAAGAGCGTCGGTGCTCTTAACCGCTAGGCTATCTCTCCAGCCCCGTGGCACATACTTTTAATCCCAGCACTCTGGTGGCAGAGGCAGGTGGATCACTGTGAGTTCAAGGCCAGCCTAGTCGACATAGGTCAGCTGAGGCTACAGAGAAATCCTATCTCAAAAAGACAAATAAATAAATATATTCGTTTTAAGCTTCCTATTGAAGCTCACAAAGTCAATCTGATATTTCTTCAAAGGTATGTGTCTATAAAATGCTTTGAGACCCACACAGCTCACCCACACAGCATCTCTTCTAGAAACATTCTTTTATAAAGGGTGAAGGTAGAAGACAATGGATCAGCAACTATTTACTGAACGCCTGCTTTATATCAGACAGATACAGTGTTGAAGCCCTGCCCAGATTCCCTTTGGCTCTGGATGGCTCTCAGCTGCCACCCTCTAGAAAAGGGTGTCTTTGGCCCATGGGTTCACCTCCCCCCCCAAGGAGGAAGTGGCTCCCCTCGGGGTGGTCCACAGGGCATGACTGATGGATATGAAGGACCGAAGGCCACTCACTGAAACTCAAGAGCAGCATTGGCCTGAGCTACCTCCCTACTCAGTGTTTTCCCTTCCATACGCCCTGCACTGCTCACTTCTTTGCAAGGATCTTCAGAGGGGACCACCTCCAAAATGTATACTCTGAGATCCTTCTAGGAAACTGACCTAGAAAGGGGGTTGGAGAGCTGACACGATGTTTACAACCTCATTCCTTGGCAAATGCTTCCCAGTCCACTTCAGGGACAGAACATGAAGGGGCAAAAAGTCAAATGGAAAAAAAGTAGCTGTGTCGACAGGGAACAATGTAGCCTATACTTTTTGGATTTGAAAGAGAGAGAAGGTTTTAAAGAAGGGTAGAGAGAAAATTTTGAAGAAGAGTAGCAGAGACCCGGGACAAACACTAGGGGAGGAAAGGTGGATGGGCAAAGATACCAAGGCAAGACAAATGGGATATAAACTTGCAGGGCAGGCTGGGTCAAGTGGCACTGGGAAGCTCAGGGTTGGAGCCCCAGCCCTGCAAGTGGGAGCTTTCAAAGTAGGGGGTGTTCTAGTTAGGTTTCTGTTGCTCCAATAAATACCACGACCAAAAACAGCTGGGTAGGGGGAGGGAGGGAGGGTTTCTTTTATCTTACATTTTACAATCCAGCACTGAAGGAAGCTAGAGCTGGAGCTCAAGGCAGGAGCTTGAAGCAGAAACCACAGAAGAACACTGCTGACTGGCTGCTCCCAGGCTCATGCTCAGCTACCTTCCTTATACCTCTCAGGACCACCTGCCTAGGGATGGCACTGCCCACGGTGGGCTGGGCCCTGTAGCGTCAATTAGCGATCAAGAAAATGCCCCTAAAGATGGTCACAGCCAATACGATGGAAGCAGTTCTTCAAATGAATTTCCATCTTCCCAGGTATGTCAAGTTGACAACCTAGATCAGCCATCACAAGGGGAGGCGGTGGGGCATCAGAGTTCCCCAGAGAGATTCTAAAAACACGAATTTCTGGGCCCACACTGGGGTTCCCACTAGGGGTGTATAGGCCCCAAAATTTGCATGTCTAATAAGCTCAGAGGCAGCTGGTGCTGCTGATTGCTTAGCCGCTAGCTAGCCACCATGGCAACCACCTATGATCCCAGCCTCAGGAGGTGGAGAATCAAGATCAGGAGTTGAAGGTCATCCTCAGCTCCATAAAGAGTCTGAAGCTAGCCTGGCCTTCATGAGACTGTGTCAAACAGAGCAAAGAAGAAAGAGAAGGTTGGGATGGTGATGTGCTTGGACTCCTAGCACTTAGGTAGCACTTAGGAGGCAGAGACCAAAGGACAATGAGCTGGAAGCAGTCTGAGCTGCATAGGAAGACAGAAATAAATAAACAAATAAATAAATAAATAAATAAATAAATAAACAAAAGAACCACCTAAGGTAAAATTTAAGTACTAGGTTAAGATATAAGAAGCTACTGGTTGCTATTTCCCATGGTTCCTCACTCCAGAAATCTTCCTGCCACTGTTCAGCAGATGTCAGAGGGGAAGGGCAGCTACTTGACAAATAAAGTCAGAGTCTGGGCTCCTGACCATTGAGACTTATATAAATCTCAATCAAAGAAGCAATAATTAATAGCAGGCCAAATATATAGATATATATATATATACACACACACCCACACCCACACACCCACTAATAATAGCCATGGCACATGTGCAAGGATCAGAAAGGTCTTGAGGAATAATATATCTTATGAATTTCAAAAGCTTGGTTCCAGGTCTCAAAAGGCTGTTTCCAAGTCTGAGATCACTGGGGTTCTACCAAATACCAGGGGTCTGAAAACAGAATACTGTGACCTGTTTGTATAAACACCACCACATCCATCATTTGCAGACTGAATAGGTGCCGTTCAAGCTTCTGGGCTAGACTTCAGTGGTTGCCACCAGGGACAGACTGTTCTAAAAAAACCAGAAATACTTACCATCTGGCCCTTTATAGAAAGAAGTTGCCGGAAACCATAGAGTAAGTACAATGGGGGTGGGTTGGAGAGGCAGGGGCACTGTACCGGAAAAGTAACTTTCTCATCCCTGAGAACGGAGATGGATGTCTGTCTTCCCAATGGTGGGAAGGAAGAGGGTCCTTAAGGCCGTGATGAGATGCCTATGAGCATCAAGATGAGGAGAAGAGCAGAGCTGCATTCAGTTACAGAAAACACAAACTTCCCGGGCTAGTGAGATGGTTCAGCGAGTAAAGGTGCTTGTGCTTGCCTTCCAGTCTGATGGCCTGAGCTCGGTCCCTAGGACGCACATAGCAGATTGTCCTCTGACCTCCACCCAGATGTGTGCACATATGCATAGAATAAATGATATTAAAAACACTTCTACCTTTGCATTTCTTTCTTTTTTGACTATTTTATTTAGACAGGGTCTCCCTGTAACCCCACCTGTCCTAGAACTTTATATGTAGACCAGAGATTCACCTGCCTCTGTCTCTGCCTCTGCCTCTGCCTCCCAAGTGTTGGAATTACAAGCATATATCATGCCAAGTGCTCTCTCTTTTTTAAAAACTATTTATTTTATTTATTTTTATTTTTATTTTTATTTTTATTTTTGGTGTGTGAGTGTTTTGCCTATACATATGTAAGTGTACTCCTGTCTTGCAATGCCCACAGAAGCCAGAAGAGAGGATCAGATCCCCCAGAACTGGAGTTACAGATAAGACTGTTGTTAGCCACCATGTGGATGCTAGGAACTGATCCTGGGTCCTCTGAAGAACAGCCAGTGTTCTTTGCCACTGTTACATCTCTCTAGCACCCCCCCCACACACAATATCCATTTCTAATTACCTATAGAAGTCAAGTTCCCCAGAGGTGGACTGACAGAAGTCTGGCACATGTCAGGTGCTTAAAAGGTTTGCTTTTATTACTGAGGTGACAGGTTTTCACGGAGGACCTCCACTATGCCACTGTTGTGGGCTGTATGCACAGATCTCTCTATAGATTTGTCTTCAAATACACTATGCAGGTATTGTGCCCATTTCACAGACAAAAACCTGATTCTTGGAATGCTTAAGAACTAGCAGCAGGGCATGGTGGCGCACACCTTTAATCCTAGCACTTGGGAGGCAGAGGCAGGTGGATCTTTGTGAGTTCAAGGCCAGCCTGGTCTACAGAGCAAATTCCAGGACAGCTGGGGCTACAGGGAGACCCTGTCTCAAAAAGACCAAAAAAGAAGAACTAGCATGTGGTGGTTCACCATTTCAGGGGATAGATGAGGTCCCCACTGCATGAGTGGATAGATGATCATCACATTAAGCTCGAAGGGCTCTTTCCTGCTGGACATGCTAAATTGTGCAAGGCTTTGAAAAGAGAATTATTGACAGTAACTGGAGAGTAAGGTCTGCTTAGAAAGCACTGTTATTATACCATTCCCCTGGTGGTCTCTGACAACAAAGAGCCATGTCTGACTCTTCCAGAACCTGGATCTTCTCATGGTCCATATGAGCTCAGAGTCATGCTCTTAAAGAATCACTCTGGTGAAACTTTGACAATATTTTTCAATGCCTCTATTGAGTTTTCTTTAAGAGATGCAACCCCTAAACTTCCTCATGAAAGTCCCACTTACTACTCTAGGACTGCGTCCCCCGAGATTCTTCCCCAAATTCTCCACCCCTAAATTTGCATGAATCTTATCTCTTACCTTCTGCACTCTTCCACCTTCTTGATTCTAATTTGCCCTGCCCCTTTCAATGCAAATGGCCCTTGTAAATTTGTGGTTGGTTGTTGTTTGGACCCTTACAAATCCCCCCTCTGAAGCCGGGCGTGGTGGCGCATGCCTTTAATCCTAGCACTTGGGAGGCAGAGGCAGGTGGATCTTTGTGAGTTCAAGGCCAGCCTGGTCTACAGAGTGAGTTCCAGGACAGCTGGGGCTACAGGGAGACCCTGTCTCAAAAAGACCAAAAAACAAAAACAAAAACAAACCAAATCCCCCCTCTGGGCACTGCCTTGTAAAAGGTATTCTAAGAGCTGGAAATGAAACCTCTTTAGAAGGTGTGTGTGCAGATGCAGGACATACACTGTACATGCTATACTTTGAACATTTTATATGCACAAATACCATATATATATATATATATATACACCATATATATACACACACCATATATATATATATATACACACACACATATATATACACACATACCATATATATATAGATACTTCATATATATATATATATATATATATATATATATATATATATATATGAGGGAGCGTCCTCCAGCCTGGCAAGGTTCCTCAAAATACTAGGTGCTGGAGAAATACATGTTGCTTGGGAATGAATGGAAGGGATGAACCTGAAGCAGGACAGCACCGACATGTGAGTATATGAGATCTGGATGTCTATAGAGAGGCAGGAATCAAAGGAAGTGACAGATATGGGCTTGAATGAGGAGGGGCTTAGGAAGAAAAATCTAAATGGGATCTGAATGTTGATTAGCTCTAGGAGGAGAAAAAGTTGAAGATACCCAGATGTATGAATGGAACAAGCTTGAGGGGGTGACCGGCAGAGAGGCGTGGCAACGGGCAGATACAGGTAGGACTACTATAAACAGCTCAGGGGTTAATCTTCATATTGACAAGGTTATATAATGGAGATGGCATCTCCTAGAGTTGCACTGGACACAACTAAACTGGGTGAGGGGATGCCCAGATAACTCATAAAATATTTCTTGGGGGTGTTTGTGATGGAGGTTCTAAAAAGTAGCATTTGAACTGGTAATGTGTGTAGAGAAGAACCAGCCTCACTAACAGTGAGTTTAGTTGACAAAGAAAATTAATCATCAGAGGGGCCTTCTAAAGTGATCAGAAGCCAGGTGTCCTTTCAAGAAGGAGTTTGTCACCTGAGGAGCTACACGTGTGAGGCTGACATTAAACAGAAGGGGCCATCTTCATACAAAGCCCCAGCCACAGGTGGTGTGTGCAGCCTTGACTAGCCCCACCCATGGAAAGCCCCAATTATATATGAATTGGAAACTCCAGGGCCTATACAACACAGGTGCCAAAAAAGGGAACTGCCCAGCTGCCCGGGGATTGACACTGCAAGAACTTTGAAGCCCTGGAACCCTACATTTACACAAGGCTTGGTGACATGACTCACTCAAAAGCAAAATCATTGCTTTATAAAGCATTTCACATTATCTGTGGGTGCTGATGTAGCTTCAGATATTTAAGGCAGCCAGCCCACAGTTCTCTGCTTCTCTGTGTAGCTGCATCTCTATACCAAGGCTGCCAAGACCACTGAACTTGGGATGGGCCTTCATGAAATGTAGGGGAATGTGGAACTCATCCAGATAGCTGCATAAGAGTTGTTTTGTGGTGGCGCACGCCTTTAATCCTAGCACTTGGGAGGCAGAGGCAGGTGGATCTTTGTGGGTTCAAGGCCAGCCTGGTCTACAGAGCAAGTTCCAGGCCAGCTGAGGCTACAGGGAGACCCTGTCTTGAAAAGACCAAAAAAAAAAAAAAAAAAAAAGAGTTGTTTTGTTGGGGCTGGAGAGATGACTTAGTGGTTAAGAGTGCCTACCGCTCTTGAAGAGGGCCCAGGTTTGATTCCCAGCACCCACATGGCGGCTAAGTACCGCTTTTAAGCCCTGCATGATGGTGCACGCCTTTAATCCTAGCATCTGGGAGGCAGAGGCAGGCGGATCTCTGTGAGCTCAAGGCCAGCCTGGTCTACAAAGTGAGCCACAGGCTAGCTGGGGTATAGGGAGACCCTGTCACACACACACACACACACACACACACACACACACAATTGTTTTGTCTCCTTCATACTTACTAGGAAGTAAAGCAAGGTAGAAGGAACTTCTATTGAGTCTATCACCATTGCCCATGCTTGGACCTGGACACATTCTGGGGCCTAGCTTAGAAGTCTGGCTCTGGCTCTGGCTTGCAGAAGGTCTGGAGACACAAGCACATATATATGGTCCTCATCTTGCCATTTTTCTGGCAGCCCGGCTTGAGTTAGTCACTTAACATCTTTGTGCTTCATCTGAAGGATGAGATTAACCATATATACACGTCATATGTATGCTATGCAGATTATATGATGTGTGTGCAGTGTAAGTCCTTTGTTGGTCTGGGGTGGAGTAGTGAATAGTGACAATGGTTTTGTCATGTGGTGCTGGCAGCAGGACAGTGGCCAGGACACAGGGCAAAGGCTACTCAAGCTGTGTAATGGACTAAACCCCTGGTAAGGCAGCAGGATCACGGAAGGGTAATAAAGATGGCGCACTCCCGTCTTCTTTCTCGACTTGAGACAAAGGTCTGGGGGCTCTCCTCTACTCATCAGGCTTCTCTTTCCAGCCAACTAGTCCAAACCCATTCAGATAAGACTGAGGCCAGATCAGGACGCCTCATCATTTAAAGCCATAAACCTAGCAAGCCTTCTCTTCTTTGTTTAAACTGACCAATCCAAAATGAGGGGAGGAGAAAACTCCAAACCCTTAAAACTCAGGCCCTCCCCAGACAACGCTGGATTCTCAGTTTCTGAATTCCCCTCTTCACTTAGTGAGAGCTTTATCTCTTTCTCTCTCTTTCTCTCTCTCTCTCTCCTTCTCTCTCTGTGCATGTATGTGATTCTTTATGTGTCTAGATGTGATTCTTTATCTTTCTTTTTTTTGGGTC
>VZQC01000897.1:366303-386738 GCA_009823505.1 Rhizomys pruinosus | reverse complement strand
TTTAATTTTATTTATTTCTGTATGTGTATCAATGTACTGTCTGCATGCAGGTCTGTGACTCATGTCGTGCAATGCCGCGGAGGTCAGAAGAGGGTCTCGGATTCCCCTGGAACTGGAGTTCTCCTGGAACTGGAGTTCCAGACGGTTCTCGGCCGCCATGTGGGTGCTGGGGATCGAACCCGGGTCCTCTGCAAGAGTGGTCGGCGCTCTTAACCGCTAGGCCATCTCTCCAGCCCTTTTTGGGTCTTTTTGAGACAGGGTCTACATTAGGCTCTACATCAGTACCTCAGTTTCTCCTCTAGAAGGAACAAGAGGATGTAGGATTATCAAGAGCTTCCAGCCTTCTGTGGGCAGCACAGTTAGGAAAAGCAAGTCCACTCGTCATGGAGTGGCCAAATGCCCTCTCTGCTCCATGGCAGTGTGCTATATTTTATGGTTACCATTTAGTATAAATGACCCCCACAGGCTCATGTGTTTGAACCCTAGATTCCCAGCTGGTGATGGTGATGGTGTTTGGGGAGGCTTAAGAACCTTGAAGAGATGAGGCCACCTAGAATATGGATGAGGGCTTATGCACGGGAACAGAAATGACTCAAACAAAGCTGCATCACTAAGAGCCCACCCTAGCATGGTGACAGCTCATGAGCAGGAAACCTAGAGTGCACTGCGAAAGCAACAGGCTGCGGCCTATGTAAGCTGGGACGTAGAGAATGACTTCGCTCTCACTCCCCCTCTGGGGACCTGCTTGTGAGATGCCATGAACCTCTCAGCTCACATCCCACTCGTGGAGACCCCCACAGTGTGAGACACATGAACTACAGCTGAGAACACTTGGACACGCTGCCCTGTGACACCGGTTCACCTGAAGTGCACGCTGACTCTGCTGGCCACTGACACTGCCCACACTGGCTCTTATGCCCCAGCATCCAGACCCAAAGATCTGCTTGAGCCAATCAAATAGCTTCTTGGAGCTCCCTGGCAGCTTAAGAGGACATGGTAGGTGAGCAGCCTCGGGGAGCTAGGCTAGGAACAGGACAGGAGTAGGGTTTTAGAACTCTAGAATAAACCTGTGTAGGATTAATAAAATTAGATTGCATTCTAATATTTGCATCTTGGATTTCTTTGGACTTAGTCCATGCTAGTTCATGCTCACAGCAGCAGCAAATACCTTTAGACCCAATGAGCTGTCTCACTAGACTTTCTACTATTTATTTATTTATTTATTTATTTATATATTTATTTATTTATTTAATCTTTTTGAGACAGGGTCCCCATGCAGCCCCAGCTGTCCTGGAGCTCACTTTGTAGACCAGGCTGGCCTTGAACTCACAGAGATCCACCTGCCTCTGCCTCCCGAGTGCTGGGATCAAAGGCATGCACCACCACCATGCCCGGCTCTCTACCTTATTTTTGAGGCAGGGTCTCTCACTAGGTCTGGAGCTATTATGCTAGGCAGGCTGGCCAGTGAGCTCCAGGGAACAGCCTTCTCTCTACCTCTCTCAGAGCTAGGGTGAAAGATACAGACACAACATGCAGTTTTTATGTGGGTCCAGGGATCCAAACTCAAGTCCTTGTGCAGACCGTCTACCTACTGAGCCATCTCCCCAACCAGTTAACAGCACTATTTAGCTAGAGTGACCCAGTGAAGAAGGTGTGGGGGAGGATAGCCTGTGCTAGAGATAAAATTCTGGAATGATGCTCCCCAATGAGTGTGTCCAACCTGCACCAGCACTCCCCCCTCACCCTACTATGTGAATTGAGTTGAAATACAAATGTTCCATAATTTATTCTGCCCAAGATCTTTGTCTTTGCAAATAGTGTGGCCCTAAATATCCTTGTACATGAGCCTTGGAAGCTCTAGCTTCCTGGGGCAAATTCTAAATTAAAAATTTTTTTTCCATTGTAATGGATGTTGTCAGGTTGTCTTCCCAAAGTTGGCAACATTTGCAATTCAACCAAAAATACAAAGCTTTGTCTTCCAGACACCACCACAACAACAGTGTTATAACACTCTCCTTTGTTTCCAGTCTCATAAATTTGGTTCCTTCAATTTGCACCTCACTGGGTTTGGAAGTGTTTGCCTTTTTGACACCTGCTGGTCTCTGTATTCCCCTTTTTCTTTTTATTTAATTTCTTCTCCTTTCTCTTTCTCCCTCCTCTTGCTCCTTTCTTTTTATAAAGTATAAAGCGCTGTCTGTGGATGATGATGATGATGATGATTATTATTATTATTACTATTTTTTTTTATTTCTGTATGTGTATTAATGTACTGTCTGCATGCAGGTTTGTGCACCCGTGTCGTGCAACGCCGCGGAGGTCAGAAGAGGGTTTCGGATTCCCCTGGAACTGGAGTTCTCCTGGAATTGGAGTCTCAGACGGCTCTCGGCCGCCATGTGGGTGCTGGGGATCGAACCCCGGTCCTCTGTAAGAGCGGTCGGCACTCTTAACCGCTAGGCCATCTCTCCAGCCCCTATTATTACTATTATTGGTCTTTTCGAGACAGGGTCTCCCTGTAGCCCCAGCTGGCCTTGAACTCACAGAGATCTACCTGCCTCTGCCTCCTGAGTGCTGGGATTAAAGGTGTGTGTCAGTGACAACGCAACGCGTACTATTATCATTATTTGTGTGTGTGTGTGTGTGTGTGTGTGTGTGTATGTGTGATGCACATCCCATAGCCAAAGGACAATTTACCAACATCAGTTTCCCCCTTCTATTATGTGAGCTCTGGGACTCTGAACTCAGGTTGTCAGGTTTACATACCAAGCACTTTCATTGGCTGAACCTTCTCTCCCGCCACAAGGACCCTTTGTGTTTCACCCCACGACAATGTTTCTCTTTGAAAACCTGTGTCCCAGCTTGAGAAAATCATTCTCACCTTTTTTTCCTATGTTCACCATGGCTGGAACTCATGGTGATGGCTCTTCTTGAAGTCTCGAGGGCAGGTCGCCTGAAGGAAGAGAAGATGACCTGGGAAGAGCAGGAACACAGTGAGTCGTGAACAGAGGCCGGGACCCTTGTGCCTGTCACTTCCTTGTGATTGTGTGAAAGCAACAGCGACTACCACCAACCAAGACCATTCCACAGGGAACGGCAGTTTAATGGGGGACAAACTGCTCGCGTACTTCCTGGGATCAGAGAGAGCAGGGAAGTCAGACACCTTTTATAGACAGTTAGGGGTTGGGGTAACTCCTTAGGTTAGGCGGCTTAGCCCGGGATTGGTTGGTCTCCCAATAAGCAGAGAGGCTTGCCCAGGTTAAACTCAGACCCACCATTTTAGAATTTGGGGCGCTGCGCCACCATTTTAGGTGTCTGCCAGCAACCTAACCATGATAAGGTGGTGAGTCTGCCAGCTGGCCTGGGAGGGAGAGCCATAGACGGTGAGACGGAGGAAGGTGGAATTGCTGAAGCCCAGCTGTCTCACTTCACCAGCCAGATCCTGTAGAATCTGTCCTGGGGCCCACCCAACCCACGTGTTGAGCTAAGGGAATTTGGGGAAATGTAGTCCGGCCAGCTACATTGACACGTTTCAAAGCTGTCACAGCTTCCTCTGAATTCTTTTACACTCACATAACAAACACAATACAATTATGTGCCAGCTGCCATTCTAAGCACACTATGAATATCTCAATTATTATGATGTTCCTATGAGGCAGCGATTATTATTAATAACCTTGTTTTAGCTGGGCGTGGTGGTGCACTTCTTTAATCTAGCACTTGAGAGGCAGGGGCACAGGCAGGCGGATCTCTGTGAGTTCAAAGCCAGCCTGGTCAACAGAGTGAGTTCCCGGCCAGCTGGGGCTACAGGGAGACCCTTCTCAAAAACACCAAAAAAAAGAATAAATAAATAAATAAATAAATAAATAAAATAAAATAACCTTGTTTTACAGATAGGAAAACAACTGAGATGTTAAACAGCTTACCCAGAGCTCCGGAGCTGTGTAACTGTCAGGGTGTGAGCTCCAGAAGCCCATTGGAATGCAGAGACACCTAAGATCTATGTTGCCCAAGGACCTGCTCTACCAGGCTAGCCTTTGGCTATGCTAAAGCAGGCCACCACCGATTACTCAGGAATCTTCCGCCTCGCCCTTCAGAAGCCAGATTCCGACCCACCCCACTCTCACTGAATCCCACTCCCACCTTATCCCTTAAATTCCCAAGCCACATGCCATTCTGGGCTCGGCTCTACCTCTCCCCTGAGCCTAGCCCCGGCTACCCTGAATTAAACTTTGCTCTGAAGAACTTAGACCTTGTGGCCTTTCATTCAAATCGAAAGCTGGGGTGTGTTGGTGTGGGTTGGGGAGCGTCGCAGGTAAGAGAAGAAGCGCGAAGTTAAGCGTTTCTGGGTTTTCTTGTGCTGTTACGGGGGGGTGCATGAAGTTGCGGTCTGCTCGCCCCGGGGTCCCGGCCCACCGGCCCGCAAACGCCCTTGTAGTGCAAAGTCTTCATGTGCCAGATAAGCCAATACCGAGCGAGACTAACAACAGCATCCACCAGCATTCGGCCAAAAGTACCAGTTCTCTCTTCTCCTAATCCTAGGAGCCCAAATTAACTCATCTGTCCCAAGAGTTTTGAGGCTGGTTGCGAATGGGGGATGAGTTTAAGGACCGGTGTTTTATAGTTTTCCACAATGCGTCTGCGGGGCTAAAAGGGGAGGAGAGCGACTCTTTAAAGTGTTGTGGGGCCCTAGATCCACGGTTCCGGGCCGGGTTTCCGCTCATGCGGGCACTGCTCAAACTCGTGATTAAAGCCGACACATGGGTATTAGTTGGGCAAGAAATGTGGAGGGAAGGGACCCCCCTACATGATTAACCTGTTACTAAGGTGCGCTCTGGCCTGCGGCTGCTGGACGATGCACCTAGGTAGGAGTGAGAAAGGGAGGAGGATTCTTATCGTCCGCACACCCTAAACCTTCTGTTAGAACCCTGGTGTGATGTGTCTCCCCCCCGAGCGGCCCCCAGGGGAAATCTACGCGACCTCCTTTCTGCTTTCCATCTGGTGCCTTCTCTCCGATCCTGGGTTTTTTTCCCAGTCTTTTTAGTCTCCGTGTTCCGTTCAGTGTTGGATCCCTGAGTGCCGGCTAAATCAGTATCCCCTCTGATTTTCCCTGTCCAGTTTACTGTCTATTACCAGGACGCTGGGACAGACTCTGGACCGGAATTTTGGCCTCCTCTGTGATTTTTGGGATGTCAACTTCACAGCCGTGCAGGCCCTGATTTCAGAGAGACTCCCACACTGGTCAAACAGAACTGGGGTCTCTGAGCGCCCAATTAGAACTAAGGCGGATGCACCTTAGCACTCAAGTGGGTGCTTTCTGAGACAAAAAGAATCTAGGTTCCTGCCTGCAGATCTTTTCTCTCTCCTCTCTCTCTTCATCCCACCCCTCTCCTTCTCTCTCTCTGTCTCGCTCTCCTCCTCTCTCCTCGGGGTCTCTTTCTTCTCGGGGCCCTCGTCCTCATAGAAGAAGCGCTCAAAACGGGGATCTTCTCATCCGTGCTGACTCCAAGGTAATTGGTTCCTCACACGCTAAAAGAGAGGCCCTGGGCCTCACACCCTTGGAGTGTCTCCTACACTCTTCAAGAGACCCTTATACTCTGAAGGATCAAGCTTTGAGAGACTTTTGCCAGCGCTCTGGTAAATGGTTAGAATGCTTGTGTGTACAGGAATTCTTTGCCCTTCGCTCAGGTCCCTCTCTCCATTCCTCTTAAGACTCCTGTCCCCATCCCTATAACTAGACCTGAACTCCACTCTGCTTTGTGACCGTTGGGTGGCTGAACTAGGACCGTCCTCTGGGCCTTTTCTCTCCTCTCTCTTCTGGTCTTCTGCTCTGTCCAACCGTCCCACCCTTGGGGTCTCTCTCTGTCCCATGCCATGCCGTCTGGTCCCACCACGTGTCTGCCAGAGCTCACCTGGCAGTCCTAGGGTGGAAGTAAAGCCATGCTGCCTAGAGGTGAAACCGACACTCTTAATATTATTGGTGCCATAACATTTTGCAACCCCTGGACATTTGCCAGCCGAGTATGCTCCAGACATTGACTTCGGATGAGGTACCACTCTGCAATTCGAGGCATCGCCACGACGGGGTCTCGGTGTCTGCGTCTCTCGGGTGTCTCCGGTCTCTCCTCTCATCTCTCCTCAAGGCCTCGTCTCGTCTCTCTCTCCACTTCATTCCCCTTGTACTTCTCCCTTCTCCCTCTGCTTCTCTCAGCATTAGTCCCTCATTGTTTTGAATCCACAGGCTTGAACTGGGTTCCCGTGCAAAGGCAGTACTCTCTCTTGCTTCCCTCTGTCTTCCTTCTCCCTCCTTCTCTCTGTCTGTCTACCCTCCAATTCTTCCATCATTTTAGCCTCCCATTCTGCTTCAGAGACACTCCAGACCTGGAGTGTCTGGGCCCCTTTTAGAGGATGTCCACGCTGTTCCCCTATCTTCTAAGGCTAAAAAACTTTACTTCCTTCGTACAGCTCTCTCCTCTCCCCAGTCTGCCGCACAGCTGCCCCATTTCTGCTGAGCCACAAGACCACGTGGCAGGAAGCCTGAATTTACATCAGACCTTGTAATAAATAATGCTATATTTCTATATTCTAATTCTCTTGCAATTTATTTAATGGCATATTCTGATCCTTTCACAATTTTTTTTTTATATTTTGTTTACAAAACTTTTGCCTAAATTTTAAGGGATTATTTCAGATTTTGACATTTTCCATTTCATTGTTTTTTCCTTATAATCCCCATTTTATTCAGAAATCCATTTTGTCTGCTTCAGGTTACAAGCCCCTGTGTCTGAGATTAAGAAGGTGTGTTGACCACACCCTGCCCAACCTGCATCCAGCTTTTGCCTCAGGCAGTAAACTTTCACTTGGCTGGGATTTTTTCACTAACTAAATTCATTCTCATTAAATTAGCAGGTAATATGCACAAGCCACCAGATTTTCCTGCTTATCCAGTCCACCATCCTTCGCAGGTGTACAAGAACAGGCTGTGCTGCAAAGCACAGTAAAACATACAGTCTATTTTCCACCTAAACAAATGTCTTAAACTCTAAGTGATTCTTTGTAAATGTGATAATTGTCTACAGCCCTGGACAAGGAAGGGCAACTTTAGATAAAAGAAGATTTTCCCACTGTCCAGAGTTAATGGATACAGTTAGGTCATGTGTCTGTCCAAACCTGTCTGTGTGTTATAACCATTCTTCAATGTGTCTTTGTAACTGTCATGTGTCCATGTTCTGTGTTTTTTGTCAAAACAAAGTGGCCACTTCAAACTTGTTTTATTCTATGTTGCNTATCTACACTAAAACTCGTAGATGATGTCTTCTTTGATGAAGTCAGGTGATTACAAGGTCTTGTCTTGCAATGGAGAGAACTCCTGCTGTGAAGTCCAGAGACAGGGAAAAGGGCAGCAGGGGGAGTAAGTACTCTCTGTAGCCTTGTAGTTCCTACAAGTTGTATGCTTTTCTCTGCAATACCCTGCCAGCTAGCTTGTTAGTCTTTCCATTCTGTGATTGTTTCTGCACCTTATAGGTGTAACTTTGAGTTTCCATTATGCCACTTACTGTATGGCTTTGCAGACAACATTTATTCTAATTATTTTGCTCCATTTTCTCTGTAAAATAGTAGCCCCATTAATCCTGATACCACTTAGTAACCCCTCAACTCCTTTTTGAATACACTCATTTTTAGAGCTACATTAACTCTGAAGAAAGCATGAGAGCTTTTAAAAACATTTTTCATCTTTATTAAGGTATTATTGACTAACTAAAAATTTCGATATATGAAGTTATATCTGATAATGTAAACATTGTGCAGTGATTACCACAATCAAAGTGTAGATTACTCCACACAGTTAGCAGTTTTGTGTATGTGGCAAAAATCAAGGGCAACCATCTTGGCAAATTTCAATTATACATACAGTATTTAAAGGTACAGTTCTCTCAGGGCTGGAGAGACAGCTCAGTGGTTAAGAGCACTGGCTTCTCTTGCAGAGGACACAGGTTCGATTCCCAGCACCCACATGGCAGGTAACAACTGTCCATAACTCCAGTTCCAGGTGAATCTGACACCCTCTTCTGACCTCTATGAGTGCTGCATGACATGGGTGCACCTACACACATGCTGGCAATATACTCATACACATAAAATAAATATAATAGATAATATTAAAAAGTAAAGGTATAGTTGTCCACTGTGGTGAGAACTCATACACATAAAATAAATATAATAAGGGCTGGAGAGATGGCTCAGCGGTTAAGAGCACCGACTGCTTTTACAGAGGACCCGGGTTCAATTCCCAGCATCCACATGGTGGCTAAAAATAGTCTTTAACTCCAGTTCCAGGGGAATCCGACGCCCTCTTCTGACCTCTGCAGCATTGCACAACACAGGTGCTCCAACCTACATGCAGACAGTACATTCATATGCATAAAAAATAATAAATTAAAAAAATAAATATAATAGATGATATTAAAAAAATAAAGTGGACATTAGACCCTGGGACTGAAGGCTGTATGCTTTGACCACCTTCTCTCTGTTTTGTCTTCCCTTTGGGAATTCTGGTTCCACTCGCTACTTTGTAGACTGTTTTAGAAACGTGGGGGCCACAGTGTCTCTGTGTCTGCCTTATTTCACTTAACATGATGTCGTCCATGCTTCATAAAGGTTGCTGCAAATGGAAGGATACTTTTTGAGACTAAATAATATTAAATTGTATGTGTGTGTTTCTCTTTATGAATTCATTGACATTTGGACTGTTTTTATATCTTGGCTATAGTGATTAATGCTATTAAAGTGGTTAACTTTGGTTCTAGTCAGTGGATCATACTAAGCAATCATTAAACCCAAACCTGAGCCAAGTTACTTCCAACAGCATACTAGGGTGACTTCCTTTTAAAACTTGTTAACACACACATCTCTTAAAACTTCTGCTTCAGAATTCACTGACTATTGTAAAGTTGCAAGAATTTGATAATTTATTTTCTTCTCAAATTTATAGTTTGGCTATTACATTTAGGGCTTTGACCCATCTGAGTTAATATGATACGTACATAGTGTGAGGTAAGGCTCAGTGGTGTTCTCCTGTTTAAGTGCAGCTAATTATCTAGTACCATTTGTTGCAAAGGTTATTCTTTGGGATCTGTTCTAGTTTCTCTTCAATTGCTGTAACAAAACACTCTGACCAATACCAACTTGGGGAGGAAAGGGTTCATTCATCTTACATCTCCCAGGTCACGTCATCAGTTAGGGAGTCCAATGTAGGAATCCAGGGCAGGAACCTGGCGGCAGGAGCTGGAGCACAGGCCATGGAGGATGCTGCTTACTGGCTTGCTCCCCTGGCCCATGTTCAGCCTGCTTTCTTATGTAATACGGGACCACCTACCCAGGGATAGCACCTCCCATGGGCTGGGCCCTCCCACATCACTCAACAATCAAGGAAATACCCTACAGACATGGCCACAGGCCAGTCCAATGGAGGTAATTCCCCAGCTGAGGCTCCCTCAACTCATGAGCACTGTGTAACACGGGTGGACCTACACGCAGGCAGGGAATATACTCATAAACATAAAATAAATATAACAGATAATATTAAAAAATAAATAAAAGTATCCAGCACAGGATTCCTATCAAAAATCACTCAACAAGCCAGGCATGGTGACACCTACCTTTAATACCAGCACTTAGGAGGTAGAAGCAGATAGATCTCTGTGAGACTGAGGCCATCCTGCTGGTCTACATAGTAAATTCCAGGCCAGCTGTGGCTATAGAAAGACCCTGTCTCAAAACAAAAAACAACAACAAAAAAGCAAAAATCCTTAAATCCTTCTAAGCTTGGGGCTGGCACAATGGCTTAACAGATAAAGGCATCTTCCATTAAGCCTGACTACTTGGGTTTGATCCCCAAAACACACATGGTAGAGAAAGAGAACCAGCTTGTACAAGTTGTGCTCTGACCTCCACATGTGCACCAAGGCACACACAGCCTTCCTCCTCCCAAATGGAAAAATAACATTGTAATTAATTACTTTTAAATTTGTAAGTTTAAAGGATAGGGAAATGGCTCAGTTGGTAAAGGACTCGATATACAAGCTAAAGAGCCTAGGTTTGATCCCCAGAATCTGGCTTTTTAAAAAGAGTCTGGGGTGGAGAGATGAGTCTCTCACTGAGCCCACAGCTGGCATCAGCTGGGCTGGCACACCTGTGATCCCCAGGTGTCCTTCCGTGTGTGCCTCCCCAGTGCTGAGATTATAACCACAGACCGCAGTGCTGAACTTTAATGTTTTAAAATACTGTTTATCATTTATGTGTGAGTGTTTTGCCTGCATATATGTAAGCACACCCATGCATGTAATGCCCACAGAAGTCAGAAGAGGGTGTCAGACAGATCCCCTGAAACTGGAGTTATTGACTTGTGGGTTAATCATGTGGGTGCTGGGAATTGAACTTGGGTCCTCTGCAAGAACCACCAGTTTCTCCACAAATACAGTGGAGAGACATTGAGAAAGACTTACAACATTAACCTCTGGGCTCCACGTCCACACGCACAGGCACACATGTGCACGTGTACCTGTTCACACAGTCACACCAAAAAACCCCTGTGAGTTTGTATAGGGCTGTTGGAGATGAGTGGCCAGGTCTGTCCCATCTCAAAGAAATTGGAACATTGTCCTAGAAAACACAGCTGAAGGATGAGTGGTTGGCGTGGACACGGGGAGTGACCGTGTGAGGGCAGGGAAGGCGACAGGTGGAGAGGGCGGTGGGCTCCAGAGCCTGTGGCAAATGTAGGGAACGAATGGTGATTATTTAGTGAGAGTCAGGAATTGGTCCTTCATGGTGTGAACCTTGCTGCAGTCTGGATATCTGTGTTCCCCTTAAACTCTTGTGTTGAAATTCTAGCCCTTAAGGGATGCTATTAAGAGGTGGGGGGGACCTTTGTAAGATGCCTAGGTCAGGGGAGATTAGGAAGTTTATAGGAGACCCCAGAGAGAGCCTATCTCTTTCGGGTATGTGGTGGGCACAACACCATCTGTGAGGAGGTGGGCCTCAGCTAACGCTGACTCTGCCAGGGCCTGGGCTTCCCACCTTCACAACTGTGCAAAATACATTTCTGTTGCTTATGAGTCACTCAATCATTGTGTTTTCTTTCTTTTCTTCCTCCTTTTTGTTCTTCTTGTTCTTTTTTTTTTTTTTGGACTTTTTGAGATGGTCTCCCTGTAGCGCCTGCTGTCCTGGAACTCATTAAGTAGACCAGGCTGGCTTTGAACTCATGGAGACCCACCTACCTCTGCTTCTTGAGTGTTTGGATTAAAGGCATGCACCATCTCATCTGGCTAAATGCTCTTTCAATGTGATGGTAATGAACTCCTTTGGATAGTTGCTAAGAACTTTGGACCCTGAAAGGTCCCAAGAAATAAGAATGGGGAGGTGAAATAGGTATTGTCCCCAGCCCCTGTGGTTACCCAGGATAGAAGATTTGTTTTCCAAAACTTCTGTGACCTTTCTGAACCTACATATGTTACCAATAAACTGCTTAATTACACAATGCTTGCATTCCTCATATATGAGTATAAATGTCCCCAAAAACTTGAGTTAGAAGCTGGGACCACTAAGGAGTAATTCAGGTGTCAGTACACTGACACAAAATAAAACTCACTCTTTCATAAAACTCACTGTCTTTCACCTGACTGGGCCGGTGTTCTCTGGACTCCTGATTTTCAGTAACACTAGCACTGCCCCCCACCCCCCCAAAAATGCTTTCAATGTCTCCTCAGCCTGGGGTCCTAAACAGTGAAGTCCTGCCTGAGCCACAAGAGTAATGGAGATCTCCGCCCTTGGTGTTAGAGGGGTGTTAGATTTTTGGAGAGGAAAAAGGAAGGAGGAGTTTAAAGTCAAGAAATAAGAACCAGGCCCAGACCTGCAACAGACAAGGAATGTATACTTTATTAGAGGTGAAAGTGTACAGCAAGGACAGTGATACTTGTGCCGGAAGAAACCTCTGCACCCTAGTGAGGAAGGTTGGAATTTTTTATTCTTTTGGGCACAGCTCAAATGTGTTTAATGCCAAGGTTTGGTGTCCTTGAATAAGAAAACCTTCTTTCACCTGCAGGAGGAGAGGCGATAAGACCCTGCTGCCGAAGACATGACGTTAACATGGGAGGGATGTATTGAGACCGCACATGCAAGGGTACAGATGGCCTCTGGAATGCCAGAGAGTGTTCCCAAAGGCCACTAAACCAATAAAGCAAATATGGAATTGACTTTTGTACAGGGCGAGAGGTAGGGGTTTAATTTCATTCTTCTATAGGTGGTGATCCAGTTTTGCCAACATCACTAGTTGAAGATGCTGTCTTTCCTCCAATGTGTCTTCGGCTCTCTCCTTGGAGGAATAACCCATGGCTGATGCCACAAGCCTACATCCTCTACAGGTTAGGAGATGTCATAAGCCACAGTAAGACCCTGTTATATTTATCAGGGGGTAAAAATGTAATTCATGAATTAACATATCATCCAAACATATGTGTCTATGCCAAAGTAACCTACCATAACTATTAGTGCTGCTTAAATACCTATATATCTAATTGCTTGTGCTTCATTAGTAGGATCGAAAGGTTACTCCTGAACAAACTGTCAGCCCATGAAAGGAAACAGCCAGAATTGACCAGAATCCAAGTCAACAGCTCCAGAGAGAGAGGACAGTTTTACTTCTCATCCACCTGTGCCCCTTTTCTAAGCCTAGGGAACAATCTGCGGAAGAGGGGGCGTGGTAGAATGTAAAGGCTGCGATTGGGGTGAACGGTGAAACTACAGCGATGTAGTCTGGACACTCATTTGATCAACTTGATTGAACAAACAACCTGTCAACCTCCACTGAATGGTGGGACTGTGGGGGTTTGGGCACAACAGTCTATAGATTGGTTTTGCACGAAGGATGCTTATACTCATGGATTATCACTTATAGCTAAAAAATGAAAAAAAATAACCTGAAAGATACAGGACAATTATGCAGAATACACTGATCTGGGATGGGGTGGGTGGGGGGGGGGGGGGGAAGGGAAAGGGGAATATGCCTGATCTGATTGGAAAATGATGTATAAATGCCAAAAACCAATATTAAAAATTAAAAAAAAAAAAAAAAAAAAAAAAAAAAAGAAAACCTTCTTTCAAGATTAATTTCCCAGACCAAGCAGGCCAGTATCTTAAGGCCCTAAGGACAGGTTGGCTCTATAAGCACTTTTCTTCTGTTCTGGGAGTGACCAGTTGATAAGGTTTGAGCAAGGCTAGACTAGTAATTTCAGGCCAGTTGGCCATTTCAAGGGACTTGTGAATTCATGGCCTCCTTAACGAAGCTCGAAGCTCGTGGCTCCTCGGCTATTCACACATTCAGTCAAGGGGCCTGGAGAGCTACTTACCTCCTGCTATCCTATACTTTCTGGCCTCTTGCTCAGAAGCCCTTCATCAATGTCTGCACCAGCTCTGACTGTCCCCAAGGACTGAAGGGGTGTGGAGTGGCCTAGCTACCTCAGCATCTTCCAGAAGCTAAGGCCCTGTGAACTTCACAGATTCCTAGGCCTAACCCTCAGGGCTTCTGTGGGCAGAACAGGAGTTAACAGAGCAGTCTTGGCCAGGGTCACCAGCTCCCTGCCTGGGACCCAGATTAGTTCCTGGGGACGGGGGGGGAGGGGGGGGAGGGGGGGAGTGCTGGAACTCACAAGCAGACCCTGCCCCAGGTCCTACATGAGGAGAAAGCAGACTGAGAGATGCGTGTGAGGCCCTATATTAAACTCCCTCTCTGAAACCTGTGTTTCTTCCACAGGCCACACCCCCAGAGTTGCTGATTCTGTGGGGCTGGAGCAGGGCTTGAGACTGCATGTCTTAGAAGCTCCCAGCTTGGAGGCTGTGTTTGTTAAGGGACCCATACTTTGCCAACCACTGCTTCGTAATATAAATTTCTCAGAGGCCTCTGGTGCTAGGCTGGGAGCAGCCCTGGGGCCATCAGTTCCCCCTCTGAACCTGGGGTGATCAGGTCAGCAAAATCTGGAGCCAAAAGACAGACATCACAGGGGCCCCAGCCCTCTGACTGCTGATTCCAGCTCCCAACACAATGCTTTTGCTATGGCTCTGAGTTGCAGACAATACTACTTTTTGTCAGGGGATAAAGCAAATCTTCCAAAATGTCACATCCACAGATTCCTGGCTCTGCATACAGGGTACAGTGCTCTACACCCGGCAATCCACACAGTGTCACCAATTTACCTTTGTTTTTATTTATTTGTATTTTATGTGTATGACTGTTTTGCCTGCGTGTATGTAAGTACAACCCTGCGTGCAATGTCTGGGAAGGCCAGAAGAGGGTGTTTGACTCCCCCCAAGAACTGGAGTTATAGATGAATAATAGCTGCCATGTGGGTGCTGGGAACTAAACCCAGGTCCTCTGCCAAAGCAGCCAGTGCTCTTTACTGCTGAGCCATCTCTCCAGCCTCCAGTGCCACCTCTTACAAGTATGCTGGGAAAAAAGCCCCCAAATGTGATGTGGATAGCAGGAGCCCTGAGGGGGGGCTTCCCATGCCTGCTGATGGCAAGAGCCCATGACTCTGCAGATGAGCCTCAAATGAAGAGATTCAGGGTTATAAATCGTGGCTTTGAAGAACCTGCTTGCCCAGGCTAGTGTTCAAAACCAGGCAAGTGCTCTGGCTGTAAAGAGAGGTGATATTTAAGATGTCTGCAATTGGAAGAATGTATGCTAGCACTAGGACATTTGACTTGAGTCCTATTCCCAGGCTCTATGGCCTTGGCCTCCAGGCAGTTGTCTGTCCTGTTCTGTATCCTTTGTCCCCTCGTCCCTTCACTAGGTCCTGGGTATAGAGTGAGGCGTCTGCAATGAAGAGCTCCTAATGGCTTTTGCTGTTCAAACCTGGGTTATCTAATTGGAGTCTTAGCTCTGACCTTGAAATCAGGTGTGAACCAACGTGTGGGCAGGTAGGCAGACACTGAAGTGTTCATCTATTTTGTGTCCCCAGATAGCATCATGTACACAAGAAGGATAGTTCCTGCTCACTAAGGATCCTACTCACAGGATGATCTTTCTGTCTGATGCTTTGCCCAGTCACCACTGCCAGCTACTTGCTTTGCAGTCAGTAGAATTATGGGTTTCACTGACCACCAGAAGCCAGTAAAATGTGTTTTGGTTGGGAGTGTCTTTTGGTTTTTCTGAGACATGGTCTCACTTAGCCGAGGTTGATATACTTATCTCCACCTCCCAAGTGCTAGGATTATAGGTGTGTACCACCATACTTGTTTTTTTGTTGTTGTTGTTTTGTTTTGTTTTGTGTGTGTGTGTGTGTGTGTGTGTGTGTGTGTGTGTGTGTGTGTTTGAGACAGGGTCTCCCCATAGCCCCAGCTGTCCTGGAACTCACTTTGTAGACCAGGCTGGCCTTGAACTCACAGAGATCTGCCTGCCTCTGCCTCCTGAGTGCTAGGATTAAAGGCATGCACCACCACACCTGGCACAGATATTTTGTTTGCTTAAGACAGAATTTTGCTACATAGTTCAGGCTCCCTGGAATTTACTGCATAACCCAGGCTGCTCTGAACTCTCAATGTTCCTGCCTCAGTGCCCTGAACACTAGGACTATAGTATACACTACTATGCCTATTAGCCAAAGCCATGCCATTTTGTTAAACCTCCTCCATTTTGGTTGAATTGTAACAAGTAATTTAGTTTCCAGAATTGTAATATGTTCCTCTAGATTCTTGTCTTCCTTGTCCTGTGGACAGGTATGAGAGATATTTGTAGGTCACTTAATGTTCTTTACCTGATTCTTCACTGGTTACCCCTAGCAATGGGCAAGTGGAGGCCAGAAGGGAAGCTTTTCACCTCCTCCTCACCCCACTTCTGCTCTGTATCTACCCCAGTTTATAAAGCAGATCCAAGCTCTAATTCTTACTGAGACCTAATCCCTGCTAGATTTTTTTCCCCAATATAGGCCTACACTGTTGTTTTNCTGGGAATCACCAAAGCTTAACCAAGAAGAGATCAACAGCTTAAACAGACCCATAATATATGAAGAAATTGAAGATGTAATAAGAAATATCCCAACTAAAAAAAGGCCCAGGCCCAGATGGTTTCATGGCAGAATTCTTTTTTTTTTTTCAAATCTAGGCCAGTGTCCCCCACCCTATCTCCCCACATCACCAGAGCTCATGCATTCTGCCAAACATGCTTTTCATCTCTTTCTCAGTCTTTCTCAAAATTCTCCACATGGAAGTTGACTGTTTTGAGCAGAAGGTCACCATTTCAGTCAGTTCTTTGATGCAGTCCTTTCTGTTGTTGTTGTTGTTGTTGTTGTTTCCAATATGCATCACTCCCAACTACTTGGACAAAAGCTCAATAGGCCGTGCACAAGAAATACTTATGACTAGGTAATTGGCATTAACATCCACAGATGAGGGATATCATTCATTGTTTGTTTTTCTGGGACTGTGTTACTTCACTCAGCATGATATCTTCTAGCTCCAGCCATTTACCTGCAAAGCTCATGATGTCATCTTTCCTTACTGCTGCCTAGAACTCCATTATGTAGATGTACCACATTTTCTCTATCCACTCGTCAGTTGAGGGGCATTTGGGTTGGTTCCAGCTCCTTGTTATTGTGAAGAGAGCTGAAATAAACATGGCTGTGCATGTATCTCTGCGGTAGGATGAGTCTTGTGGGTACGTGCCCAGGAGTGGTATGGCTGGGTCAGATGGCAAGCTCATTCCAAGTTTTCCAAGGGTTCTCCACACTGCTTTCCATAGTGGCTGTATGAGTTTACATTCCCACCAGCATTGGATGAGTGTTCCCCTTTCCCCACAACCTCTCCAGCACTTGGTATCATTTGTTTTCATGATCCTAGCCAGTCTTATTGGAGTAAGATGATATCTTAGAGTGGTTTTGATTTGCATTTCCTTAATGATTAGTGATGTTGAACAGTTCTTAAGAGGCCTATGCTGTTGTAAGTTGTCGTCCATTCCCGTCTCTGTCTTTCCTTCTTGTGGACCTTTCAATGCCCATATAGCTAACTTTTAATAAATGGTTTCAAGAAATTCAGAAAAATGACAATGTATGATGAATTCTAGTCTCAAATAATTTTTATTGGTATAAAATTGGCTTCTCTCTGACATTTAATGTTAAATACAAAAATTTTTTAGTCTAATTTGAAGGAGATACCATATTAGAAATCAGACAGTTCTTGATATGACTCTGCATAGACTCCATGCAAATGATGTTCAAGTGTACAGTTTTCTGGGTGAGGTGAGCATAGCTTTCGTCACATGTTCAGAACAGCTACAGACAGCCCTAGCCGTGGGGAAGGGTGGAGTCCCCCAGTCCCCTGTATAGATCTCCAGGCTTAAAATAATCTTAAGAGGGGAGGAATGAGTAATCAGTCTCAGGAACTTTATGGTCCAAGTAAACTGATAAATATGAAATTGTTTTATAAAATTATGCAAAAGTAAGGAGTTAAAGAAAAGGTAAAGGGTTGCCAGTACAATTGCCTTTCCATACCTGAAAAGTGTTAGATTCATCTCAGATTAAAAAAATCCAAGGTTTGCTGGGCGAGGTGGCGCACGCCTTTAATCCTAGCACTTGGGAGGCAGAGTCAAGGGGATCTCTGTGAGTTCAAGGCCAGCCTGGTCTACGGAGTGAGTTCCAGGACAGCTGAGATTAAAGGGAGACCCTGTCTCAAAAAGACCAAAAAAAAAACAAAAAACAAAAAAATTCAAGGATGCACTCACTAGTCTCTTATTACAAAATGATTCAACATTTGCATATGGCCTTGCAACGGTGTGAATCTGAAGTGAGCCTTGAAGGTGCATGTGTTCAAGACTCAGTTGCCGGTGATAGTTTTAAGAATTCATTTATTATTATTTTTTTATTTTATTTCCTTTTGTAGGTGTATGAATGTACTGTCTGCATGTAGGTTTGTGCACCCGTGTTGTGCAATGCCTTGGAGGTCAGAAGAAGGCGTCGGATTCCCCTGGAACTGGAGTTGAAGACGGTTCTCAGCCATGTGGGTGCTGGGGATCAAACCCAGGTCCTCTGCAAGAGCAGTTAGTGCTTTTAACCACTAGGCCATCTCTCCAACCCCCATTTATTATTTTTATTCTATGTGTATGAGTATATTGCCTGCATGTGTGTAAGTGTACCCATGTCATGCAATGACTGTGTAGGTCAGAAGATGGCATTGGATTCCCCTGAGACTGGATTTATTAATGGTTGTTAGCTAGCTGCCCTGTGGGTGCTAGGAATCAAACCCAGGTACTCTGCAAGAACAGCCATCTCTCCAGTCCTGCCAGTGATGGATTTTGAGGTTGTAGTTTTATCAGGAGAGTTCTGACTTCACCAATGGACTCACAAATTGCTAACATTGAGAATGGGTGGGAACTAGTTGGGGGAGGTGGGTTACGGGGCTTCCTTTGCAGTGTGCGTCCTGTCCCTGGTCTCTTCCTGTTGTCCTCCTTCTGCTTCCCACCACTTTGCTCTACCTCGCTCACCACCATGATGTTTCACCTTGCCTCAAGCCCATGGCAACAGACAGCTTAGATGCTATGAACCAAAATAAGCTTTTCCGGTGGTGCACACCTTTAATCCTAGCACTTGGGAGGCAGAGGCAGGTGGATCTTTGTGAGTTCAAGGCCAGCCTGGTTCACAGAGAGAGTTCCAGGCTAGCTGGGGCTACAGGGAGACCCTGTCTCGAAAAGACCAAAAAAAAAAAAAAAAACCTTTTCCTCCCTCAGGTTGCTATTACAGGTATTTGGTGCGTGTCCAACCTGGGGTCAAGGATAGTTATAAATTTGACCCAACACAAAATCATAAATTTACTTAAAGTATCATGAGATTGTGTGATTTTTTTTTTAAACTAGATATTCTGTGAACTTTGTAGGCAACATGCTGTTTCAATGTCAGAAGGCTGGGAATGCCTGTAAGATATGTCTACTTGAAATTGTGTCTAGAATATTTATAATATGAATGTCAATGCAAAAGTATAACTCTCACCTCAAAGGGAAATAGTTTATTCTGGAGCCAAATATGAGTGACCATGTCCCAGGAACCCAGATTCAGGTTACACCAAATTCCCTGATCCAACATGGTAACAGTTTTATGGTGGATTTTTGGGGTGTTTGGGTTTTTTTTTTTTTTTTTGGCCTTATGGTGTTTTCCTAGAAAACACCAAAAAAAAGTAAATAAATCAAGACAATTTCACATACACTGGTGCATATATTCAGTAGACAGGTCATGCAGGAAAAAAAAAAAAAAAAGACAGTTCCTGGCAAAGGGGGGTTACTATAGGTCTCAGATGCTATCCGATGACATTCTTAGCTTTTTTTTTTTTTTTGGTCTTTTTGAGACAGGGTCTCCTTGTAGCCCCACCTGTCCTGGAACTCACTATGCACCGCCATGCCTGGCCATTCTTAGTTTTTGATTGGTGGGAGCTGGTGGTCTGCTAAGATAATACATTCCCAAAGGTTTCTATCTTTTAGTCACCAGATGTTAAGTCAGAAACAAAGGTGGTTGCCTGGCGTGGTGGCGCTCACCTTTAATCCTAGCACCTGGGAGGCAGAGGCAGGCGGATCTTTGTAAGTTCGAGGCCAGCCTGGTCTACAGAGTGAGTTCCAGGACAGCTGGAGCTACAAGGAGACCCTGTCTCAAAAAGACCAAAAAAAAAAAAAAAGAAAAGAAACAAAGGTGGCAAGGACTGGCTATTGAGCAGGCTATTGAGCAGTGGGTAATTAGGCTCTGGTCCTGCAGCATTCCAAACTCTCCACAATCACTGCAGCTCTAATCAGTTGATCAGCCTTTGTAAAAAGTTCAGTTTTTTTTTTTTTTCTTTTTAGTCTTTTTAAGATAGGGTCTATCTATAGCCCCCACTGGCTTGGAACTTGCTATGTAGACCAAGCTGACCCTGAACTCACAGAGATCCACCTGCCTCTGCCTCTCAAGTGCTGGGATTAAAGGCGTCACCAACACTCCTGGCTCCAAAGTTCAGTTTTAAGATGCAGTCTTTCTGGTAACTTTGATTTATACCAAATACAATTGACGATGGACTTGCTATATAAGTACTTTACTATCTTGTACTTGGTATTTGTCTAGGGAATCATGATAAGGAAAAAGGTCCTTATGCATTCTATACAACACAACATTGTGGACCTACTTTTCCAATCCATAGTTGGTTAAATCTGTGGCTCTTGGACTCATCGACACATATGGCTCACTGTATTGTGGCAGTTAGTGTAATAATTTCCTGAACTCAAGCCCAGCCTATGTGAGGCTAGGCCTGTCCCAGGTAGGAATGACAGGAGTAACTATGCAAGCAGAGTTTACTGCCTCAATCTCATATCAACTTTGGGATCAAAGTACTGTTATTCATTCTCTCTCTCTCTCTCTCTCTCTCTCTCTCTCTCTCTCTCT